>JAKSZP010006723.1:0-165870 GCA_022478985.1 Massospora cicadina
CTAACTACAAACAAAGCTAACGCTTGACCTAGCATAATGGTCAAGCTCATCATTCTGGTTGATTTCTATAAAATTTTTATGAAAATAACTTAAAACTTATTTTAGGCAGGTAACAATAATGGGAACTTTATTTTGATTTTTGAGAAAAATGAAACTGTATCTTCAGTTGCTGTTTTCTCATTTTAAGGCATTTGTGATAGTATAAATAATTAAAATTCTAAACTAGGCTTTCAAGTGACATCCAAATCATTTGTGAAAGCTTTGTGTCCCAAATTATGGAAAATTGGTGGAATTAAGACACCAGTTTTGATATACAAGATCAGCCCTCGTTCTCAAATCCTCAAATCCTTACCTAAAATTTCTGTCTCAAGTTGTTCTTCCAACTGCCTTGACCCTTCAAACTCAACCTCTAAATTTTCAGGTAAATCCAAAACTTTATTGATGAGGTTGATGTGCAGATAGGCTGGCGTAATCCGTCACATCACCCCCCTGCAAATCCAAGAACTCTCAGATCTTCTCTGGACAGCGTGCACACTTCTCTGGCGTATGCCAGGGCGCTTCCTCCACCGGATACCCTCTCCACTTTACCAGGAATTGCCACTGATCCCTCACCCATCGCTCCTTCAGTATTTGTTCAACATCATATTCCTGGGTGTCCTCCCCCTGTGGTTCAACGGCCCTGGCCACTCTGGTACCTGCCCCCAGAATCCCCAAATCTTTGAGCTATTGATAACTGGATGGGACTTTGACCTTACAGAAGGTCCAATTCAAACATGACCTTGTTGAAAGCCCAAATCACATTATACTGTTCCAAGAACTTTGGTCCTAACTTCTGGCTTTTCACTGGCACTGAATAATTTTTTGCTGCCACCAACACCCAATCTCCTGGAGCAAACAATAGGGCTGGCGCTCTCTGTTGATCTGCATACCACTTCTTCCATGCTATGGCGCGCTCCAGGTTGTTTTTTAACTTCCTCCCAATGTATGTCATTTTGCAGGATAATTTGTCTGCCCCCTGGCATACTCTGCCACCTGACCCCTCATCCAATGTCAGATTTGATCCATGGTTAACAAAGAATGGCATCATCCCTGATGACTGATAGTGGTTATTGTAGGAAAACTACCCCAGACTTATTCAGGTAACCCAATCATCTTGCCATTCTGAAACATAGCATAAAAGTTTTTATTCTTTTTTTAGTACTAGATGGTCCCAACACGAGGGGGGGATTCATCAATATTTATTAAATTATGCCTGGGCTCCTAAGAGCCTGAGGCGAGGGAAGGGGAGGGAGGAGGCATCTAGAAAGGGAGGAGGGTTTGCGCGCCAGAGCCGTGCTGTAGTGACAACTGAGCGGGGGAGGGTTGGCGACATAGTGCAGACCTTCAGGGCCATCTCAAAGTGTACCTGAAAGTGGGTGATCATGTTTGGAAGGGTCCACACCTGCTGGTCAAAGGTAGCACGAAGGAAGGAGTTATGGATGGTCCATATGGCTGTGGCATAGGTGAGGACACGGAGGGGTTGGTGGCAACCAGGCAACGTCTGCTCGAACATGAGGTCTTGCACAGGGTGTCCAGACCAGGGCTGAGCATGGAGGAGCGCGCGGGCCTTTGGCCAAAATGCGGCGACACCTGGACAGGTGAAAAAACGATAAAGGTGGGAGTCAATAGGCTCCACACAGTGGGGGCAGCTTCAGTGCTGGAAGGTAGGGCCAGTCCGGTCCCCTGTCCTGTATGAACAGTGGAGCACCCTCCTTAAGGTGTTGGACACCTTTTCTGACAGGATGGGGTGATAGACATCCTTCCACAATTCCTTAAGGTCGAATCTCACGGAGGGAGGGAGGAGCTCAAGGAGTCTTGGGCGGATGGGAGGACGAGCTTGGGGGTTGAGGCGAGTTGTGACAACTTGTCCATTGTGCACAATTGCATGGCGACGGGGGCTGAGGCCAGGGCCTTCCCTTCTGTACGGGAAGGCATGGTGGATCTGCGCGCCTACTCGTTTCAGGGTAAGGAGAGCCTGGTTCCAGTAGGGGGATGAGGATGGTTTCAGGCGATGGCCTGGGTGGTTTGTGAGCCACTCCCCTAATGAGGTCAGAGATGCTCTAGGAAGAACCAGAGCTGCTGACACTGACTGGCGGAGGGCGGGCGCCCATTGGGGCATGGGGGTCGCGTCCCAGCAGACAATCGGCCATAGGAACTTCAGGAAGATTGTGGTGGTGTGGGATCGCGTGTCCAGAAGCCCTAGGCCCCCTTCATTGCGGGGTCAGGCAATGGTTGAGAGGGCCATTGGTGGATGGTTTGAGCCCCAGATCCAACAGCGGAGGAGTACATTGAGCCGCGTATAAAAGGCATCTGTGAATGGGCAGACGTGCGCTAGGAACCAGACTTTGGAGAGGTTGAACACATTGGCCATCAGAGCTCGACCCTGGGGGTGATGTGCCGCCAGTTACAGCTGGCAATCCTGGAGTTAACTGCTGCGAGGAGCAAGTCCTCATTGTCTTTTAGCGCAACTCCTTGTTGGTTGGTGAGAACGCCCAGGTGACGGAAGGTACCGCGCACAGGTTCAATACCAAATGGTGGGGGAAGGTGGGGGAGCCGACCAGTACAACTGTTGTCTTGGAGTTGTTGACCATGGCGTTGGACGCCTTGGTGTACCTCTCTATGGTCACGGCAGCGAGGGCAACATCCCCAGGGCAGCCAAATGCAATGGAGGTGTCATCTGCAAATTCCATGGTGCGGGTGAGGGCATTAACTGGGACCAGAATCGCTGTTAGCTTGTCCTGTAAGGAGGCCAAGAGGGGGTCGAGGGTGATGTTAAAAAGGATAGGGCTCAGGGGGTCCCCTTGCCGGAGACCTTGTCCAACTGGTACTGCCACTGTAAAACCCATTGGCGCCAGGACTCTGGTGTGGAGCTGGTCATAGAGCGCTGATATCCAGCGCCTAGCTGCGAGGGGGGGAGATGGAAGCGGCCAGGGAAGCATCAATATACTTTCAGGCCACCCAATCATATGCTTTCTCCATATCCAGGAGAGCCACAAAGCCATACACCTTACGAGAGTTAGCAGTCAAAGTCACGTAAAGGTCATTATAGTTGTCCCATAACGACCTCCCCGGAATAAAACCGTGCTGGGATGGGGAGAGGCGAGGTGACACCCATTTGGTGATGCGGTTGGTCAGAAGCTTTGTAAAGAGCTTGTGGTCTGTGTTGATCAACGCTATGAGGCGCCAGTTCGCCAGGTTCTCACGGTCTGACTTCTTGTGAATGAGGGTCGTGATTGAGCCTCTGGAGTCGGGGAGGACCTCGACATTCACCAAGGGTGCAGCGAAGAGGTCGCGGAGGGTTCTGGCTATCACCGCAGGTTCCAGAAGGTACACCTCGAAGGGTATTCCATCTGGGCCTGGGGCTTTAAGCCGTGGGGATTTCAGAAGGGTTTCCATTACCTCTTGAATGGAAATAGGCGCCAGTAGAGCCTCATCAGCCCGTGGGTCAATGGGCGGCTCTGTAGCCCGCCACAGGAAGACTTGGATGTCCGATGGGTCCACCTGGGTGGCATGGAAGAGGCTGGAGTAGAAGTTTTGTAGTTCCTGCGTGATTTCCTCCTTATCCGAAGTGGTTGTAGTGCCAATCTTCAGTGCAGTAATATCCTGAGCTGTTGACTGGCTTTCTGTTTCTAAAAAGAAGAAGCGGGTGGGGCGTTCCCATTGAGCATAGTAATGAGATGTAGTAAAGTTTGCTGCCCGTTCTTCCTGCAGTGTGAGCTCCAAGCTGAGTGCTTCCTGCGCCGCTTCCCAGTTTTCCAAACAACTGGGAGAGGGAGAAGGCTGGCAGTTTCTCTCCAGATATCTGATTCTGGCTTCCACCCTTTTGACTCTAGCGCGAGCTGCGGTCATCTGGGCTTTGGCACAGTTGTAAGCAACGCGGGTGATGCCCTCCTTTGTCACCGCCCATCTAGCCTTGTGGTCAAGCAGGTGGGGTGGGGGGAGGTGAGAGTTTCCCGGATGGTCATATATAGCTTCTCCTTAGTGAAGGGGTTGTTGAGAAGAGCTGGGGCAGCCCTAGGCCAGAACCTACGCGACGGTCTAAGCGTGGTGGTGAGGACAACGGTGAATGACCTGTGATAACTCAGATGAATGTCACGAGAGATGGGAGAGGAGACGCGGCCAATTAGCAGGGGGCCAATCAGTGCCATATCTATGCGTGACGCTGACTGGAAAGCTCCTCCATCATACTGGATTTTAGTCATGCAACCTAGGCCAGACGCGGAGGGTGGAAGCGCATCCATAAAGCCACTCAGGCGAAGGAAATCCTGGAGGCAACTTGATCCAGGGCGTTCCTTTTCTGCAGGGGGTAAGAGTCACGGACGCGACTTATGGTTGTGTTGAAATCTCCCAAGAGGACTGTATTCCGTGGGAGATTGAGTTGGACGAGCTCTTCCAAGAGCCGGTTTTGCTCCTGACCTGCATTAAGCAGGTAGATGCTTTCAGCGAAGAAAGAGAAGTCAGGAGTGGTGAGTTTGGCCAGTATGAGGCGGCCACCTAGATATTGTAAAAAATAATGGGTTTTAACCCAGAGATTTAAAACAATAAGGGCGGCATGGTTTGTCAGAAGGAGTTGCCTCCAAACTGTTCATTCCATGCAGATTGTTCGTGGGGAGGATATGGGGCTCCTGGACAGCAGCGATGTCAATTTGTGCTGACCTGAAGTTGCGGAGGAGGTGGGATCTCCGCTTAAAGTCCCACAACCCATTCGCGTTGATGGATTGTAGGGCCAGGGTGTTGCCGTGGGGACTCATAGCTGTTCCCCTCCATGTCCTGGGGGTTGCCAGCGCTTAAACCTACTGATGTAAAGCTAGTTTTGAGTCCTTTAGCTTGACTATTGGCTGCAATCCGTGAGGAGCGTCGAGGGTTCTGAGGGGAAGGAGAGGGTGGGGGGCAGAAAACCCAGTAAGCCATCCTAGGATGCTGCCCCCGCTCCGTTGCAGGGGAAGGACCTGAGGGTGCTCAACGGCGACCTCCACGGTGTACCCATTTGATGAGTCTGAGTCCATATTCACTTCCTCCAACACTGCAAAGGGCCGCGTGAAATGGACTGTGGGGTTGGGGTAGGACTCTTTGAGGTGGCACTTCTACCGCAGGCCGCGGGTTGCCAGTCCATGATGGTGGGCATAGCTCCATTGGGAGCTGAGGGTTGATGCAATAAATCACTGGTGGAGGTTAGTGGGGGTGTAGTGGAGCCCTGAGTGGGGGTGGCTGACGGGGGGCGCCCTGTGGGAGATGCCTTGCGCTTGGTGAGAGAGGGAGTTGACTCTGGGAGATTGGAGAGGGTGCCCACTGGAAGGGGGGCATGAGCGCGAAGGTATCCTGTACTAATGGTGGGGTTAGCTGTTTCAACTGCTAGGCGTAAGGCCTCAGGGGACAGGTCTTGAACGGAAACCCATTGTGTGGGTTGTGGAATTGCTGCTGCGGCCACGTGGGATCGTTTTTGGCCTGGTTTAGGCCCCTGGGTGGTGGCTAAGAGAGCTTGTTTTCGAGCTGTGCAGCCACTATACAGGTGTCCAAGGGCGTTACATCATGAACACCGGGGGCGCGCCTGATTAGGGTCAACAAAAAAGATCTCAGGGCATGCCCCAACTACCCGCCACATGAGGAATAACCTCAATGTTGCGGGATACAGTGGGGGAGGGGATGAACGACGCCCTGGCAGTGCGAGCTCTTTGGGTGGGAGCATAGTAAGAGGGGATGCTAAAGTCCACTGAAAGAACAGACCCAAACTCCATTAAACCACGATGGAGCGCCAGTTTAATAGACTCAGGATCAACAGTCGTTGGTAGGTTGGAAAAAGTAACCCATGAAATTTTCTCCAGGTGAGAGCGTGTGCGGGAGATGCAAAGAGATCCACGCGGAATAATGACCTGGAGGGTTGCAGCATGGTCAGCAAGGGCAGCTTCAGTGAAGCCCACATCGATGTAGTGGCCCTCCACTGATTCATAGATGGTGGTGTTAATTGGGAATGTCTCCGCGATCGCTGCAAAGTATGAGAAGTAATTCTCCATATAGAATTCAACAGGGTTATGCCCATAATAAAGGTGAATCGCATGGGAGAGGGTTGAGTGAGGTAGAGCTTTTTGCGCTCTAGTTTTGGCCCATTTCTTCTTAACATCAAAAATAAACGCCACTTCACGGGGATCAGCTTTAGGTGGCGTTGGTGCCAGAAGTTTTTGCTACGCCCCAGTGGCTCCTTTGGTACATCTGTGTTTGCTTTGGGCTGCAATCGCGGGTTAAATGCGAGCTGGAGGTTTGGACAAGTTTGCGGAGTTCCCCTGTTGCTGGAATGTTTGAGCAGTTGCTGGCAGCATATTGAATTGAGGGGCGGATTTTTGGGCCTCGCTAAATTGGGGAGGCCCATCCAGATTGGAATTAGTTCCAGCCAATTGGGAGGAGGGCGATGTTTTATCACCATCCCAATCTATTTGTGTAAATTCAGCCCAAGTATTTGCTGTGATTTTGTGGGCAAAACTAACTGGCTGATTGGTGAATTGGTCTTTTTCAGTATATGAAGATAAAGTGCCGTCTTGAGAAGTGCCAATTTCGGGGTTTAAATGAGACGGGTGAGATTGGAACTGGTGTTAAGTTCCGAATTCTGAACCATTTGAATCCCCATTGGGAAGAGTAGTTGTCCCAATTTGGTGCTTAGTGAACCAGAATGTGCGGCTAATCCAACCTTACATCCGAAGGTTTGGGGGCCAGGTAGCTGGGTATCGCTAGATTGGGGGGGTCCATCCAGATTGGAATTAACTCCAGCCAATTGGGAGGAGGGCGATGTTTCATCACCATCTCAATCTATTGGTGTAAATTCAGCCCAAGTATTTGCTGTGATTTCATGGGCAAAACTCACTGGCTGATTGGTATATTGGTCATTTTCACCATATGGAGATAAAGTGCCGACTTGAGAAGTGCCAATTATGGGGTTTAAATGGGATGGGTGAGATTGGAACTGGTGTTAAGTTCCGAAATCTGAACCATTTGAATCCCCATTGGGAAGAGTAAATTGTCCCAATTTGGTGCTTAGTGAACCAGAATGTGCGGCTAATCCAACCTTACATCCGAGGTTTGAGGGCCAGGTAGCTGGGTATAGCAACTCATGGGGGGAGCCAGAAACACGACGTCAGCAATAATAGATGGGGCTGAATTGACTGACACAATGGGGGAGGTGAATGCCTGGATGGGCTGAGTTGCATTCAACTGAGCAGACGCCATTAAAACAGCGTGGGTGATGGCCTCCTTGGTTGGAGGAAGCCCAGCGGGTTGGTGGGAGGTGGCGCACACAGAGCTGTTGGACGTGCAGGTTGCAGAAGTGCGATTAGGTGAACTGGCGCTAGTTGAAGTAGCTCTAGGTTGGGGGATGGTGCCTGCTTTCACGGCCGCTGCTTGAGAGCGGGTGATTCTGGTTGACCCTGAGGTGGGTAACTGGGGGTTTCTTCGTTTGGGGTGGTGCTGGCTCGTTTGGCTGAGCCCGCAGGTTCCTTTGCGGGGTTTCCCACCATATTTGCTAATAGTTTTTTTAAATCTCTTTAGTGGAGCTAAATTTCAAGGCTGAATTGATTTTTCAAAAATTGATGCTTAGCAGAAAGAGATTACATAAAAGTTATTGTTCTAATATTTAGTTTAACCTCTCTGTCAGTCCATCGGATTGGGGATAATATTCTGATGCACACATGGGCGAATCTTAAAGTTATTGAGAAAATTTGATCATAATTTTGATATAAATTGGGGTTCACGTTCTGAAACAATCTCTGCCAGAAAGCCATGATGGGCAAATATCTCATCAATGAATACCTTTGCAGTGTCTTTGGCTGAGAGCTTTAAGGTACATGGGAAAAACTTGGCATATTTAGTCATATTATTGACAACAACCATTATTGCATTATTCCCCTGGATCTTGGGTAACTCTGTAATGAAATATACACTAACTGACCCCCATGGCTGTATTGGTATCTGGAGTGGGACTAACTTAACAACAGGATGCCTCTGCAAGGCTTTGAATGTGCACAAACCAAGCACTCCGCCACATATTTTGTGGTATCCTTCCACAGTCCAGCCCATGAATACTTATGCTGCACCAGTTTAAGCATCTTCTCAAACCCCAGGATTCCTGCCAATAGATGGTCATGCGATGCCTGCAGCACTTCCCACTGTAGTGATGGATTTGGAACCCATACTCACGAGCCATGGTACAAAATCCCATCTTTCTATACATATGTACGATGATGGTTGTGCTGTTAGCCCTCTGCCATTTCTACTCATAACTGATAACCAAATGCTGACCTCCTTTGCTTCTATAAGATTTCTCCCCAGTTCATCCTCCTCGCTCATCATCATGAAGATTGGTCTGACCAGAATAAGGTTTCTTTGTTATACTCCTCCAACTTGGCCTTCTCATATGCTATCCCCGCATCCCAGCTCAACCAATCTGCTATGGTGTTGACAGCTCCTGGATGGTACACTACTCGGAAATCATACTAAACCAGCCCCACATGCCACCAGGCTTGGCGCTGATTCATTTTCCTGGGCTCCTGGTAATACTCCAGTGCCCAATGATCTGTCCAAACTACAAAGAGATAATGGGAATACAACAAGTGGTGCTGCCAGTTTAGCAGCACTGCGACCACCGCCAGTAGCTCCTTAACATATATTGGATTGTTTGTTCCTGCTGGAATTATTTTCCAGATGTTTAACACACCGGATGCTCCAACCTGTCCTCCCCCTCTGTAAGAGTACATCTCCCACATCAAAATTCTAGGCGTCTGTATCAACCATGAAAGGTTTCTCAGGATACAGATGGGCAAGGACTGGCATTAAAATGAGCTTCTCTTTCAGCAGGTTGAATGCTCGCTCCCCCTCTTCCGCCCATACAAATGGCACATTTTGTGTTAAACGTGTAATTATTGAGACCAACTTTGATAAATTCTTGATGACCTTCCAGAGGAAATCTAACATCCCAGAAAACTTCTTACACCTGTCTGATCCGTTGGTGCCTTCCATGCGCACACCGCCTGTATCTTATCTGGGAATACCCCTAGGCCTTTCCCAAACACAACATTCCCCAGGAATGTAACTGACTCCTGGTTAAACTCACACTTTGAAGGCTTCAGACATAATCCTGCCTCAGCTAATGCCTTTAGGGCCTCCTGCACATCACGTACATGTGCCTCCTTGAAACGTGAAAACAAAAGGATGTCATCCATTAAGTGATGCAACACTGTTTAATCATTTAACTTAGTATCTGATTGATCATAAGTTGGAACATCGCTGGGGAATTTCACAGCCCAAATTGCATAACTCAATATTGGAACGTTCCAAGATGACATTTGAAAGCCATTTATTTTTGGTGCTCTGGCCTCGGAAGGCACCTGATTGAATGCATCTGACAGATCAAGCTTAGTGAAGATGTTACACCCTTCAACCATCGGCAGGATATCTTTCATTAGTGGAATTGAGTAAGGGTTCAGCTCTGTGACCGCATTCAATCTCTGGTAGTCCATGCATGGCCATAACTCTCCTCTTGCCTTGGGAACTAGCAACACTGGGGACACCATGAATGACTTTGATGACTCAATCAACCCTCCGTTCAACATCAGATCCACATGATCCTCTAACGTGGTCTTGGCTCATTTGTTCAATGGATAGATTGGGAATCCACAGGGGAGTTCCGACCCTTCTTTAAGCTGAAATGAGGATGCAAATGGCTCCATGGGAGAGAACGGTGAATTTTTTGGTCCAAAGACCCCCACAAAATCTTGGTATTCTACTGGCAGATCCTCTTTCTGCATGGCCCCCAGAGTTCTATGCTCATCTGACTCATAGTTTCTCACCAACAGTCTCTTTTTATCAGGGGGACCCATCCTTGGGCTCAAGGTTACAGTACTGGAAGGCACATCGTTCTGGGATCTGAAATGATGCCACCACCGCATCCCTAACACTACTGGGTGGGCCAGGTTTTAATTGCACAAATTTGATCCCAGAACCCAAACAAGTCCTGATATACCTTCACTGAAGGGCTTACTTGCCATGATGGCACCCTCTGTGATGCATTGGCAGATACCACCTCTGGTCCCCTCCACATCTGAAACTTCAGGCGCTCCACCAACGCAAGCTTATGTAGTTCTCTTCTGCCCCAGCTCTAACAGGGCCATTGCCCCTTCTGTTCTGCCATCCATGTGCAACTCTATGGGGATAAACAAATGAGGATAAAGCATAAAAAAGGCTATTTATTTATGACTTAATATTATAATTGCAAATTGGCTAATGATGAGAGGTTTAGGCATATTCCCTTCCCCTACCCATAATTCACTGATTTACGTGCTTCATCTTCATTTCCTTGATGCCATCCCCTTGTACGTTTCCAAAGTTTCTTGGTCCTGGATGCCAGCCTCCCTGGCTATAAAAACCACTCACCAGGTACTGTACCTTACTTGGTGACGTTGATCCTTCACACCAGTCCCATGCTAGTGCCAATTGCTTTTCAACTTGTACTGCCAAGGCCACTTACTCCCCTAATATGTCCTGGACCTTTTTGGTGCCGCCAAAGCTACTAGAAAATCTGCCTGCGCACTACTGGAGGAACATATGTGAAAATTGGGAATCTGTGACCTGGGCTGCCTTTATCAGCAGATGGAAAACCCACAATATTCTTTTACTGAGCTATGACCCTGGTTAACTGTTAAGAAGTAATGACCATGCCTCATCCTTTTATTCATCTGGACATACCACCTGGTCAATCAACTCCACACACTCCTCCACTGAATTTTTCAAACTACCTTGTCCTTTGATAAGTTCCTGCAACCATCCCGCTAATTTTAGGGGTAATGCATCCACCACCTGGTCTAGTTGGTGCGCGAGAGGGATTATTCCATGTTGCCTTCACAAACTGTGACTGGGAGCAGATACATGCAATGACTTAATGAAGTTTGTCAAGCGCCTCCATGGATAAAACCACCTGACTGTTAGGCGATTTGGGGGTTTCCTGGACTTCTATAAATTGTGAAGTTGCCACCCCCATAATCGTCCTAAATCACATAGTAAAATTGCCAATGAGAACCTTACCATAACCATAGTAAAGAGATGTTGGTTCCATTCCTCTCTGTTGGTGACCATCACTTTCTTCTGGGACCCCCACAAAATGGAGAGAAAGGTATTTGAGTTTTGTTTTATGTGATAAGAGGGTTTACACAAATATCTGACAAAGGAGTTGGAAAGTACAAGCCATGTCTCTAACTACATGACTGACAATCCAGCAGAGAACCACCCCTACCCACATGCCATTACCAGATTTTGCAACATATTTGTGGCTTAGGTTCCATCAATGCTGCATACAAGCAGAGGAGTTTTTCTCCATGACAAAACTGCAAACAAAACTAATGGTTGGCCTAGCTCACTGGTCAAGCTCATCATTCTGGTTGATTTAAATTAAATTTTTCTCAATAAACTTTTTAAAATTGATTTTAAATTTAAATTTAAATTTATTGTGAAAAAGCTGACCATGGGATGGACACTTCCGAATATGACTCAGATGAGACAAAACTTAGTACCAGGGGAGGCACCCCAGAGACGCGATGCTATCTCTTGTTGCCAGCGGGAACGCCGCTTATGGGGAGGGGAGGGAACGTGTGAAGGGGTCGTAGCCACTACTGAGCACGTGTGGAGGAAGGGGTCTGATTTGATGAACCAGACTGGGAACCAGGAGGAGACCAGCTGTCAGCGACGCGGTGAGAGATATCCAAAATCCACGCTTGAAAGTGGTCCACCAGATGAGACTGGAATCTGTGGACAGCTTCAGGGAGGGTGGGGATGGAGCCAGCGATGGCATCCAAGACAATAGTGTGGATAGTCCACATGGCGATTGCAACCACCAGAGCACGGAGGGAGGGTGGGAGGGGGAGGCCATTGATGAAGCAAACATATCTCTTGACAGACTGAAGGGATGCATTTGATCCTGGCCTAGCAGACGTTGGACTTCGCGCCATATCACTTTAGAGGTGGGGCACTTCTCCAGGCGGTGGAACAGCGTTCCATACTGGCCACACATGACACAGGATGAGTGTAAAGCGTTAGAGCGCTCAGCTGTATGATACACCCGCCTCAGGCAGCGCCACACATGGGAGCGGACTTGAGGCTGCAACAGAGGATGGTGTGCGTATTTCCAGATAGTCTTTTGGGTCTCAGTGGAATAAGGGATGTCCATCATGTCCAGGCAGTCCACCCTGGATAGGACTTGGGGTCGAATGGGGATCACGCCATCATGGATGGGTAGCCCCTGTACCTCTTGTGTGAACTGAGGAGAGGGGCGGCCTCTTCAGGTTGTATGTCCACTAATACGAATTCTCCACTCTGTGCTTTGCATGGAGAGTAGGATTCGTTTGTAGTGGGTTTTAGTCCCATGAGGACCTGTGGCTGATGTGTGTGATGCGAGGTATTTCATCAGGGAGTGTGGGTTTGATGGATTGTTGAGGCCCAGGGCTTGGGAGAAGTTGAAGCAGGCCGCGCGGGACCAGTGTTGGGATGGGAGTGTAGGAGCGGTGACAGCCGCGATCCAGGTGCCCAGGATCTTGGCAGCATGGGCTTTGAAGTCAAGCAGGCCCATGACACCATGATGATGAGGGCCAAACATGACCTCTAGCCGTACTGGTGGAGGGCGGCCTGACCAAAGCCATCCTTGTAGCAAAGCATACAGGGATTTGAAGAAGCTTGAGGAGAAGGGGATGGCGTGGGCTCTGAACCAGACTTTGGATAGGAGCATAGAGTTGGCAAGAACAACCCTGCCAGTGAGGGTAGTAGGGTGGGCTCTGAGAGAGGCGATTCGCTTCAACACGTTGTCCAGTATATGGCACTCCATTACTGCTGACGCGTATCCACCTGCCTCCATCCACATGCCCAGATGGCGTACTGGTCCTATGGTAGGACGTGGCACAAAGGGGAGCACCAGTGGAGCGGTGTGTGTTGAGTTAGTAAGGCGTGGACGTGGGCGAGCAGATGGGCTGGGTTGGGAACTACTTGCTGGGGCCCAGCAGTTCTGAAACCGACCAAGGAGGATGATTTCGGTTTTGGAGGCGTTCAGTGCCGCGTTGCTTACCCAGGAATATTCCTGGATGAGGGCTTCAAGCGCGCATGCATCTTTGTTATTAGACACCCCCACCAACCAATCATCTGCAAATGCCATCATCTTGACTGGGGTTTGGCCTGGCACATGGACCCCAGTGAGGTGGGCATTCACATTTCGCACTAGTGGGTCAAGGCTGAAGTTGTATAAGAGTGGGCTGAGGGGGTCCCCTTGTCGCAGGCCCCTTTGAGGGCGGACTACTTCCGTTAGGAAGCCTGGGCCACGCACTACCATTGTTGCAGATTCTGTGAGCAGCATCACCCAGTTTATGAAGCGGAGGGTAGGCGGAATTGATGGAGGCAGGCCCTTAGGTATTCCCAGTTTACTCTATCATAGGCCTTTTGTTGGTCCAAGAATACAAGTGCCCCAGAGGCTGTGGACTGACACACATTAGCCACAGAGTGCACGTTATCCCAAATTGACCTTCTGGGGATGAAACTGAATTGTTCTGGGGAGATGGTGGCAGATGCTACAGTCCCTAAACGGTTAGCCATGATTTTGGTTAAAATCTTGTTGTCTGTGTTTGTTAGAGAAATGGGGCGCCAGTTGGCTAAGTCAAGCCTATCCCCTTTCTTGAAGAGTGTGACAGTAAAGGCCTCATGTCCTCCTGGTAGGAGGCGCATTTCCAACAGGCTCTAGTTAAGTGAGGCTAGCAGCAATGGGGATATATATTTAAAATATTTTTTGTATAACTCAATTTGGAATACCATCTGGGCCTGGGCATTTTTGGTTTGGCGCACCGCAAATGGCTGTCCATAATTCGTTTGGAGTAATTAAATTCATTATTTCCGGGTATCAGAAAATGGTGCGGATATAGCTTGGTCAAGAAATTCCGCCATTTTGGCCAGCTGAATTGGTTCAGCTTGGTATAACTTGGAGTAATATCTTTGCATTTTGATTGCCACTTCAGCCAGTGTGTCTGCAATGGAATTATCTGATCTTCGCACCTGTGTGCAGGCCACGCTCTGGCGTGGTGCATAAATTTTATTTAAAGTAGTATGCGGTGCACTTGTCACCTTTAGTGATGTGTGTGGCCCTGTATTGGCACAAACCCGATGTTTGTGTTGCCTTTTAAGTGCGTTGAGGTGGGCGGCTGCCTCCGCCCACTTCTGGCCCCATGCAGGGCTATATCCTGTGGCTGGAATGTTGGACTCCAAGTGGGCCAATTCCACCAGCGTGCGCGAGATAACCGCTGATGTGGCTCGTGAGCGCCTGGAGGAGAGATGGCGATAGTGGTGGATGGTGTCTTCTTTGAAAGTTGCCCATGTGGAAATGGGGTCCGCACAAAACAGTGCAACAAACAATTTCGCCAAAGTTGCCTCTTCCACCCGCATGGAAAATCCTGGCGACGTGAACTCAGGGGGGGCGGATTTTGCACCAATGTGGGGCCTTTGCCACTGTGACGGGTAAGTGGTATGTTATTGAGACCAGTCGGTGGTCGGAGAATTCCATTTTTGTTGTTTTGAAGTGGGAGATGTGGGGTTGCTATTTTTCGCCGGTGCTAGAATAAGGTCGATGCAGGTCATGGACCTTAATTGGCCATTGTGGACATGGGGACGCATCATGTTTTCAAGCAGTGGGGCATGTCGCGGCAGCGCAGCCATTAACCCAAGGGTGGCTTTTAGAACGCATAGTTCTATGTGACCCTGTGGGGCATGGGGTGATGGCGGCCACTGGTCCGTTGGTGAGGTTAGCCAACAGTTTATGTCGCCAACTAGGAAAGAATCAGGGGGTAGCGGGAGGGATTTGACCAATGAGAAAAATTCCTGATGCTCATGTGCACCGTTTGGGGCATAAATGTTGACTATTGTGTGTGCAACGTCAGCCCACGAGAAGGTGACAACGAGCACTCGGCCATTTAGGAATGTTTCTGAGGATGTGAATTTGAAAAAATTGTTTTTCCAAATTAGCACCCCACAGTGCTTTGACCAAAAGGATAGGGATGGTAGGAGCATTGTTTTCCAAGCTTCCTCAGAACCTTGTGGACAGTGGGACTCCTGGATGGCCAGGATATCCACGGGTAAATTGTTTTGTAAAAACTCAGTTTCCTAGCCCGGGATGGGGAGGCCTTGAGTCCAGCGATATTCAGCATCCCCTAGAGTGAAGGTTTCCCCCATCACACCTTAGGTGTGAGGGGGTGCCCCCAGGCCCACCAGCCTCTTCCAGGTCCCCATGGGCTTTCACAGCAGCGCGGGTGTTAGCAGCAACGCTATTGGGGTTTTTGTAATTTTTGTGGAAAGAGTCGCGTTGGCTTTGGCCTTCACTTTTTGTTTTCCTGACGTCAGACGAATTTTTTGCGGTGCGGATAAGTTCAGTGCACCATCTAGTGGGGCAATAAAATTTTTTGGTTGGGATAGGTCCTAAGTCAGTTTTGACCGGAGCTTGGGTGCAGCGATTGGGTGAGAATGAATCTCCCATTGGATCCTCAGATTGAGTGGCCCGCTCAGCATAGGCCTCCCAATCTGATTGGGTGATAAATTCCTGAGTTGCTTCCGCTGCAAAGGTCTCCATGTCCTCCTGGCGTTGTGAGTGTGGGATGGTGGTGGTGGCCTTGGCCACTTCCTTGGCTGCTTCCTTGGCCGCGGCCCTATGGGCCTTCTTCCTCTCCTGCGGGGAGATGGGCTTTACCAATAGGTAGCAGCCTTGTGCTCCCCACGGGAAAGCCTCCTTGGTGCTTGCGGTTGGTTCGTAGTGCGCCTCTCCGCTGGCCATGGCCACCAAGGGGTGCTATTGGAATGTGATGCCCTCCTTGATGGGGCATGCATGCGCCTTATGGCTGAACGCGTCACAGTGGGTGCAAATGGGGGGCGCGCTGTCCACGGTTACCCGGAATGGGTGGGTGGTATGCCCTGTGATGTCAATAAAGGTGGAGTGCGGGATCTGGGTTAGGTCCTTTGCAATCTCCTCAGTTGGGGTCAGAACTGCAATTGCTTTGCCGGTGCACAGGTGTGGCATCAGCATAAAACATTGCATTTCAAAAGATTGTATTTCACTGTATATGGCGAGAACATCTTTCAGATATTGCTCCAAAATGTCACGTTTTACGTAGTAGGCAAAAAGTCAAACGTGAGGAAAATTTGGTTTGATTTTGTCCATCTGGTGCATTTAGTTTCGATGACCTGTTGCCCTTTGGGGAGGTCAACCACTACGCGCACCACTGTAGCCTCATCTGCTGCTATTTTGCTTTTGAAACCTAGGTCCAGCCAACCGCGTGACATGGAGTGAGGTGCAATGTACTCTGCAGTCAGGAAAATTTTGTGTACATCTTCACAAAATTTTTCTATAAGGCCATTTTTTGGATGTCCAAATACACACAGACTCCAAATTCCACTGACAAAAGTGGCTGGGAGTGTGGCATGTTGATGTACTGGTTGCATCGTGCTTGCCATGCGAGTATCTCTGGGGAAATTGTGACCGCCATTTTTTTAGATTTTTTTCTATTCCGCCAGATTCTCCGGGGCGTTTTGAATGTTAGAGACCACAGGCCTTCCGCCTGCTCCTCTTGCCTTGCTTGCCCAACTGCTCCCAGACATGGGCGCAGACTAATCCCCCTCTATGAGATTATCAAACTAGATTTAGTCTTGAATTGAATGGGTTGCAAAAGTGATTGCAACGAGAAAGAAAAGTTTTAAAAATTGATTTTAGGTAAGCAACAATACTGGAAACTTATAATGATTTTCTGAGAATGTTAAATTGTATATTCAGTTGCTATTTCCTCATTTTAAAGCATTTGTGATGATTTAAATAATTATAATTTTAAATATGGATTTTGAGAAACATTTAAACTACTAATCATGAAAGCTCTACATCCCAAATTATGGAAATTTAAAGGATTAAAACACCAATTGTTCAATACACTGGATCAGCCCATGTTCTCAAATTCCTAAATCCTTACCTACAATTTCTATCTCAAATTGTTCTTATAACTACCCTGACCCTTCATACTTATACTCCAAATTTTCAGGCAAATCCAGAACTTTATTAATGAGGTCAATGTGTGGATCAGGCTGGCCCCAATCTGTCACACTAAAATATGAAATAATTGAGAAATTTTGAATCCTTAATAAAACCTTTTTGAAGTTAACCATATTTTTACTGACTTATATAGCCATTTATAATATATATACTCAGCTGTATATTCTAAATTGCTTATTTGTTTGAACTTGTAACTAATCCAATATAAGATTTAATTTTGTATTTGTGAGCAAGATTCTAAAAAGTAGGTTGTAATAAAATGCTGACTTCAAAAAGTGTATTATTGAGGATTCATTGTTTTATATTTAACCGAGGTAAGCTGACCAGGGGACAGACATTACCAAATATATGTGAAACTAAGAGAATAACTAAGAAGTATAAAAATTGGGCACCCCAGGGTACTCAAGTTACCCCTGTTGC
This sequence comes from Massospora cicadina, assembly GCA_022478985.1. Taxonomy (NCBI): domain Eukaryota; kingdom Fungi; phylum Entomophthoromycota; class Entomophthoromycetes; order Entomophthorales; family Entomophthoraceae; genus Massospora; species Massospora cicadina. The sequence continues at coordinate 17,549 of JAKSZP010006723.1, forward strand.
CAGCAGGACTGCCAGGTATGGGGGATTGGTGCATTACTCTGAGGGGGTTTCCCCTGCTATGGAGCAGGTGTGAAGGAAAGGGTCTGTGTGGAGGAACCAGAGTGGGAACCATGATTCTATGAGCGCTTTTTGTCTTGGTCTCATATATCCATAGAGCCAGGCTTGGAAGTGCTCTAGTAAGTGGACATGGAATCTGTTAATAATCCCATGAAAGGTTGGGACCGTGCCCTTGAACGCATCTAATGCAATTGTATGTATTGTCCACATTGCAATAGGTATTATTAGGGAGCGGAGTGTAGATGGGATTGGTGAATCGATCTGAAGCGCGAAGATACTCTTTGATATCGAGAATTCCTGTTCGCTTTGAATCTTGAGCAGGCGTGCGACTTCCTGCCATATAGCTTTGGTTGGGGGGCATGTTTCTAGGCGGTGTTGTAGGGATCCCTCCCCTCCACATACTGCACATGTTTTGTGGAGGGAGTTTAAGCGGTCTGCCATCCTATAGGTCCTTATCAAACAGCGCCAGGCGTTTGCTCTTATCCTTGGTTGTAGGAGTGGGTGGTGTGTCATTTTCCACATTGCTTTCTGTGTGGTTAAATTATAGGGAATGTCCAGCATATCTAGGTATTCTATCCTAGCTATGCTTGGGGTTGTTGCGAGCATATCCCTCTGGGGGTGGTTTTCTGGTTTTCTTAATTTGAATTGGGGGCAGGGTCGTCCCCTTCCCTGTATAGTACCCATGTTCTCTATGGTCCATCCCATACAGCGGATAGTTCGGAGGATATGTTTGAAATGAGGGGAGGTTCCATGTGGACCCGTTGCAGTAGGGTGCTTGGCAAGGTATGAAAGTAGTCTGGGTGGACTATGTGGGTTGGTTAATTTGAGCGCCTGTGCAAAGTTAGTCCTTGCTGCTCTGGACCAATGTTGTTGCGGGAGGTCTGGAGCAAGGATTTCCTTTATCCAGGTACCTAGGATGTGATTGGCATGGCTCTCAAAATCTATTAGTCCCATGCCTCCGCTTGAGCGTGGGCCAAATAGTGTTTCCATCCGTGTAGGAGGGTGAGAGCCAGGCCACAGCCAGCCCTGGATAAGCGCGCGAATTGAGGTTATAAAGGTAGGTGAGAAGGCTATGGCATGGGCCTGGTACCACAGTATTGGGAGGATGAGCGAGTTAGCAACTGTAACTCGTCCTGTTAGTCCTGCGGTTCTTCCCTTGAGGGAGGCGACGCGTTTGGATACCCGTTGTAACAGGTTACTTTCCATTGTCTCATTAGCATATCCCCCTGATTCTAGCCAGATTCCAAGGTGTCAGACAGGAGTGGTGGTGGGAGGTGTTGCAAAGGGTAATATAATTGGGCTTTTTCTTCGAGTGTTGGTGTGAGATTCTGATGTTGTGGCCCAATTTTTTGTGTATTTGCCTAAGAGGATGATTTCTGTCTTCCTTTTGTTGAGTGATGCATTGCTCACCTTGGAGTATTCCTCTAGAGTGTGTTCCAGCTGTCAGGCATCTTCATTGTTTGCTATAGCTGCTACGCAGTCATCTGCAAAGGCCAGTATCTTGACTGTTAGTTGTCCTTGTGCGGTTATCCCCATGAGATGTGAGTCAGTTACTCGGAGGATTGGGTCAAAGCTGAAATTGTATAGCAGTGGTCTGAGGGGATCCCCTTGTTTGAGCTCTCTGTGTGGTTTGATATTGTTTGTTAGGAATCCAGGGCCGCATACAGCCATGGTTGCAGATTCTATTAGGAGCATCGCCCATTTTATGAATCTTGGTGGGAGTTTGAAGTCATGTAGACATTCTTTTAGGTATGGCCAGCTAACACAGTCATACGCCTTTTCCTGATCCAAGAAGACCAGGGCACCAGTTTCTTTGGAATGAAAAATTTTTGCAACAGGGTGTATGTTGTTCCAGATTGAACGCCCTGGTATAAACCCAAACTGGTTGGGTGATAGGACGTCAGATGCAATTGCGCCTAATCTAGCTGCTAGAATTTTTGTTAGAATTTTTGTGTCAGTGTTGGAGAGTGCAATTGAGCGCCAGTTGGCCAGGTCCAACTTGTCACCCTTTTAAATTTAAATTTAAATTTAAATTTAAATTTAAATTTATTGCGGGGAAGGACGACCATGGGACGGACACTTCCAAATATGACTCAGACGAGACAAAACTTAGCACCAGGGGAGGCACCCCAGAGAAGCGATGCTATCTCTTGTTGCCAGCGGGAACGCCACTTATGGGAAGGGGGAGGGAACGTGTGTAGGGGGCGTAGCCACTATTGAGCACGTGTGGAGGAAGGGGTCTGATTTGATGAACCAGACTGGGAACCAGGAGGAGACCAGCTGTCAGCGACGTGGTGGGAGATATCCAAACATCCACGCTTATAAGTGATCCACTAAATGAGACCGGAATCTGTGGATAGCTTCAGGGAGGGTGGGGATGGATCCGGCGATGGCATCCAAGACAATCGTGTGGATAGTCCACATGGCGATTGCAACCACCAGAGCACGAAGGGAGGGTGGGAGGGGGAGGCCATTGATGAAGCAAACATATCTCTTGACAGACTGAAGGGATGTGTTTGATCCTGGCCTAGCAGACGTTGACTTCGCGCCATATTACTTTAGAGGTGGGGCACTTCTCCAGGCGGTGAAACAGCGTTCCATACTGGCCACACACGACACAGGATGAGTGTAAAGCATTAGAGCGCTCAGCTGTATGATACACCCGCCTCAGGCAGCGCCACACATGGGAGCGGACTTGGGGCTGCAACAGAGGATGATGTGCGTATTTCCAGATAGTCTTTTGGGTCTCAGTGGAATAAGGGATGTCCATCATGTCCAGGCAGTCCACCCTGGATAGGACTTGGGGTCGAATGGGGATCACGCCATCATGGATGGGTAGCCCCTGTACCTCTTGTGTGAACTGAGGAGAGGGGCGGCCTCTTCAGGTTGTATGTCCACTAATACGAATTCTCCACTCTGCGCTTCGCATGGAGAGTAGGATATGTTTGTAGTGGGTTTTGGTCCCGTGAGGACCTGTGGCTGATGTGTGTGATGCGAGGTATTTCATCAGGGAGTGGGGGTTTAATGGATTGTTGAGGCCCAAGGCTTGGGAGAAGTTGGAGTGGGCTGCGCGGGACCAGTGTTGGGATGGGAGTGTAGGAGCAGTGACGGCCGCAATCCAGGTGCCCAGGATCTTGGCGGCATGGGCTTTGAAGTCAAGTAGGCCCATGCCACCATGATGATGAGGGCCAAACATGACCTCTAGCCGTACTGGTGGAGGGCGGCCTGACCAAAGCCAACCTTGTAGCAAAGCATACAGGGATTTGAAGAAGCTTGGGGAGAAGGGGATGGCATGGGCTCCGAACCAGACTTTGGATAGGAGCATAGAGTTGGCAAGAACAACTCTGCCAGTGAGGGTAGTAGGGTGGGCTCTGAGAGAGGCGATTCGCTTCGTCACGTTGTCCAGTATATGGCACTCCATTACTGCTGACGCGTATCCTCCTGCCTCCAACCACACGCCCAGATGGCGTACCGGTCCTATGGTAGGTCGTGGCACAAAGGGGAGCACCAGTGGAGCGGTGTGTTTTGAGTTAGTAAGGCGTGGACTTGGGCGAGCAGATGGGCTGGGTTGGGAACTACTTGCTGGGGCCCAGCAGTTCTAAAACTGACCAAGGAGGATGATTTCGGTTTTGGAGGCGTTCAGTGCCGCGTTGCTTACCTGGGAATATTCCTGGATGAGGGCTTCAAGCGCGCGTGCATCTTTGTTATTAAACACCCCCACCACGCAATCATCTGCAAATGCCATCATCTTGACTGGGGTTTGGCCTGGCACATGGACCCCAGTGAGTTGGGCATTCACATTTCGCAGTAGTGGGTTAAGGCTGAAGTTGTATAAGAGTGGGCTCAGGGGGTCCCCTTGTCACAGGCCCCTTTGAGGACGGACTACTTCCGTTAGGAAACCTGGGCCGCGCACTGTCATTGTTGCAAATTCAGTGAGCAGCATCACCCAGTTAATGAAGCGGGGAGGTAGGCGGAATTGTTGGAGGCAGGCCCTAAGGTATTCCCAGTTTACTCTATCATAGGCCTTTTGTTGGTTCAAGAATACAAGTGCCCCAGAGGCTGTGGACTGACACACATTAGCCACAGAGTGCACGTTATCCCAAATCGACCTTCTGGGGATGAAACCAAATTGTTCTGGAGAGATGGTGGCAGATGCTACAGTCCCTAAACGGTTAGCCATGATTTTTGTTAAAATTTTGGTGTCTGTGTTTGTTAGAGAAATGGGGCGCCAGTTGGCTAAGTCTAGCCTATCCCCTTTCTTGAAGAGTGTGACTGTAAAGGCCTCATGTCCTCCTGGTAGGAGGCACGTTTCCAACAGGCTTTGGTTGAGTGAGGCTAGCAGCAATGGGGATATATATCTAAAATATTTTTTGTATAACTCAATTTGGAATGCCATCTGGGCCTGGGCATTTTCAGTTTGGTGCACCGCGAATGGTAGTCCATAATTCGTTTGGAGTAATTAAATTCATTATTTCTGGGTATCAGAAAATGGTGCGGATATGAGCTCTGTCGAGAAATTCTGCCATTTCAGCTGGCTGAATTGGTTTGGCTCAGTATAACTCGGAGTAATATCTTTGCGTTACGATTGCCACTTCAGCCAGTGTGTCCACAATTGAATTATCCGATCTTCGCACCTGTGTGCAGGCCACGCTCTGGCGTGGTGCAAAATTTTTTTTGAAGAAGTATGCGGTGCACTTGTCACCTTTAGTGATGCGTGTGGCCCTGTATTGGACACAAATCCGATGTTTGTGTTGCCTTTCAAGTGCTTTGAGGTGGGTTGCTGCCTCCGCCCACTTCTGGCCCCATGCAGGGCTATATCCTGAGGCTGGAATGTTGGACTCCAAGTGGGCCAATTCCACCAGCGCATGTGATATAACCACCAATGTGGCTCGTGAGCATCTGGATGAGAGATGGCGATAGTGGTGGATGGTGTCTTCTTTGAAAGTTGCCCATGTGGAAATGGGGTCTGCACAAAATGGTGCAACAAACGATTTTGCCAAAGTTGCCTCTTCCACCCACGTGGAAAATCCTGGCGACTCAAGCTCTGGGGGGCGGATTTTGCACCAATGTGGGGCCTTTGCAACTGTGATGGGTAAGTGGTATGTTATTGAGACCAGTCAGTGGTTGGAGAATTCCATTTTCGTTGTTTTGAAGTGGGAGATGTGGGGTTGGAATTTCGCCGGTGCTAGAATAAGGTCAATGTGGGTCATGGACCTTAATTGGCCGTTATGGACGTGGGGACGCGTCATGTTTTTGAGCAGTGGGGCATGTCATGGAGCGCATCCATTAACCCAAGGGTGGCTTTTAGAACGCGTAGTTCTACGTGACCCTGTGGGGCGTGGGGTGAGGGCGGCCACCGGTCCATTGGTGAGGTTAGCCAACAGTTCATGTCGCCAATTAGGAAAGAATCAGGGGGTAGCGGGAGGGATTTGACCAATGAGAAAAATTCCTGATGCTCTTGTGCACCGTTTGGGGCATAAATGTTGACGATTGTATGTGTAACATTGGCCCATGAGAAGGTGACAACGAGCACTCGCTCATTTAGGAATGTTTCTGAAGATGTAAATTTGAAAAAATTGTTTTTCTGAATTAGCACCCCACAGTGCTTCGACCAAAAGGATAGGGATGGTAGGAGCATTGTTTTCCAAGCTTCCTCGGAACCTCGTAGACAGTGGGTTTCCTGGATGGCCAGGATATCCACGGGTAAATTGTTTTGTAAAAAACTCAGTTTCCTAGCCCAGGACGGGGAGGCCTTGAGTCCGGCAATATTCAATGTCCCTAGAGTGAAGGTTTCCCCATCGCACCTTAGGTGCAAGGGGGTGGGCCCCCTGGCCCACCAGCCTCTTCCAGGTCCCCACAGGCTTTCACAGCAGCGCGGGTATTAGCAGCAACGCTATTGGGGTTTTTGTTAATTTTTGCGGAAAGAGTCGTGTTGGCTTTGGCCTTCACTTTTTGTTTTCCCGATGTCAGACAAATTTTTTGCAGTGCGGATAAGTTCGGTGCACTGTCAAGTGGGGCAAAAAAATTTTTTTTGGTTGGGATAGGTCCCAAGTCAGTTTTGACCAGGGCTTGGGTGCAGCGATTGGGTGAGATCGAATCTCCCATCGGATCCTCAGATTGAGTGGCCCATTCGGCATGAGCCTCCCAATCTGATTGGGTGATGGATTCCCAAGTTGCTTCCGCCACAAAGGTCTCCATGTCCTCCTGGTGTTGTGAGTGTGGGATGGTGGTGGTGACCTTGGCCGCTTCCTTGGCTGCGGTCCTATGGGCCTGCTTGGCCTTCTTCTGCTCCTGTGGGGAGATGGGCTTTACCAATAGGTAGCAGCCTTGTGCTCCCCACGGGAAAGCCTCTTTGGTGCTTGCGGTTGGTTTGTAGTGCGCCTCTCCGCTGGCCATGGCCGCTGAGGGGTGCTCTTGGAATGTAACGCCCTCTTTGATGGGGCACGCGTGTGCCTTATGGCTGAACGCATCACAGTGGGTGCAAATGGGGGGCGCGCTGTCCACGGTTACCTGGAATGGGTGGGTGGTGTGCCCTGCAATGTCAATAAAGGTGGAGTGCAGGATCTGGGTTAGGTCCTTCATAATCTCCTCAGTTGGGGTCAGAACTGCGATGGCTTTGCAAGTGCACAGGTGTGGCATCAGCGTGAAACGTTGCATTTCAAAAGATTGTATTTCGCTATATATGGTGAGACCATCTTTCAGGTGTTGCTCCAAAATGTCACGTTTTACCGTAGTAGGCAAAAAGTCAAACGTGAGGAAAATTTGGTTTGATTTTGTCCATCTGGTGCATTTAGTTTCGATGACAAGTTGCCCTTTGGGGAGGTCAACCACTACGCGCACCACTGTAGCCTCATCTGCTGCTATTTTGCTTTTGAAACCTAGGTCCAGCCAACCGCGTGACATGGAGTGAGGTGCAATGTACTCTGCGGTCAGGAAAATTTTTTGTATATCTTCACAAAATTTTTCCCATAGGGCCGTTTTTTGGATGTCCAGATACACAGGGACTCCGAATTCCACCGACAAAAGTGGCTGGAAATGTGGCGTGTTGATGTTTTGGTTGCATCGTGCTTGCCATGCGAGTATCTCTGGGGAAATTGTGACCGCCAGTTTTTTTAGATTTTTTATTCTTCCAGATTCTTCGGGGCGTTTTCGAATGTTAGAGGCCGCAGGCCTTCCACCTGCTCCTCTTGCCTTGCTTGCCCAACTGCTCCCAGACATGGGCGCAGACTAATCCCCTCTATGAGATTATCAAACTAGATTTTATCTTTAATTGAATGGGTTGCAAAAGTGTTTGCAATGAGAAAGAAAAGTTAAAACTTGTCACCCTTTTTATACAAGGTTATAACGTAGGAATTATGGCCTCCTGGTAATAGGCGTGTTTCCAACAAACTCTGGTCTATTGACACCAATAGGAGGGGGGCGATTTGTTGAAATTATTTTTTGTAAAATTCGTAGGGTATCCCATCAGGCCCTGGGCATTTCCTACGTGGTGCACCGCGAATTGTTTCCCAAAGCTCCTCCCATGTAATAAGGGATAGTATATTGTAATTTGGTGGTGTACTTTGTATCTTGGCAGTTTGATAAATTCTTTAATTTTTTTGTGGATCTGTTGGCATATCATGATATAATTCAGTGTAATAGCGGGTTACTTCCGCCTTGACCTCCTTAGGGTCAGTTGCCACAGTGCCGTTGGTCTTGCGGACCTGTGTGCATGTGGGCTGGTTTCCGCAGGAGTGGAATTGGCGGAAAAAGTATGTTGAACAGGTTTCGCCTTCCTTTATGAACTTACCTTTGTTCAATACTTTGATTCTGTGTTGGTGTTCAAAGATGAGATTGTTAAGTCAGGCTGAAATTTCTGCCTATTTGCATCCCCAATTAGGGCTATAGCCAGATCTCAGAGTTTTTATTTCCAGGTGGTCTAGTTCTGCCAAGGTACGCTTGATTGTGGCTGTGTCCGCGGTGTACTTGCATGATGCAATATGTTGGGTTTTGTTGATTTAATCTTTTTTGAAATTTTCCCATGTTCTGATGGGATCTGAAGTGAATGGGGCTGTGAATTCTGGGTTTGTAGCCTTGTTTTCAACCCAGTCAGATATCTCAGGCAATCTTATATTTTCTGGGTGAAGCTTTCTCCAAGGCGACACCTGTGTGTGGAATTGGGTTGGTGCTAACTGCACCGTAACTAATCGTTGATCAGAAAAATTGATCTTTTTTGTTATAAATTTAGTTATTTTTGAGTGGTGGGATTGTGGGATGAGGATGTGGTCAATACAACTCATTGATATGAGCAGTCCCTCACATATGTTGGGTCTTGTCATATAGGGAAGGATTGGTGAATTGGGAGGAAGAGAATCCTGTAAGCCAAGAGATGCCTTCATTGTGCAATATTCAATGTGTCCAGGTGGGTAACCCTGGGATTAGGCCATCGATCTGTATTGGGGTTATCCCAGCAGTTGAAATCGCCTAACATGATGATATCTGGTGGGAGGGTGAGGGTAGAAATTTTTTCAAAATTTTTTTTCTCTCAGTTGCAGTGCACGGAGCATATATACATGCTAACAAAATTATTTCATCTTGGCATGTGATTGTTGCTACCAGGACTTGACCATGCAAATGTGATGATGAATTTGTAATTTTAAATTTTTTGTTGTTTTGGACTATCACCCCACAGTGAGACGTCCATACTGATTGTGATGGTGTGACCCTGGTTGACCAGGATTCTTCTTCCCCTTGTAGGCAGTGGGTTTCTTGGATGGCCAAGATGTCTACAAGAGGTTTTCGCAGGAATGCCAGCTTTTTGGCTTGGGACGTATGAGCCCTGGCTCCTGCAATATTTAACATCCCTATTGACACTGAGGTGCCTGTGGCGCCTCAGGAGCGGTTGGGAGGACCCTCTGGTCCTATCCCACCGCGGCTCATTTTGGCCATGCTCCGCGTCTGTACTCCAACTCTTTCACTGACATTGTTGGTTCCCTTGATCTGACCCAATGATTCAAGGGAATTGCGGTTTTTTGCATTTGCATCAACTTTTCCTGCACAGGTCTCATGTTAATTTGATGCGGGTTGTTGATTGGATTTTATATTTTTGAGGTTCAATTTTGTTACATTGTGCACCGCATTTTCACCCAAATTGCGGTTGCATTGTTCCTCAGTATGTGCATGACTGATGACGCTTTGTGGCTCAGTCTGGTTACTGTGAAAATTTTCAACCTGGGCATATTGTTCTAATTGGTTGGTTTGGTGAATTTCTGAAATATCCACCTGAATTTGTCTGTGGTTAATGGCGGATTCCGCGTGTGCCGCCGCTTCAGCCGCTGCTCTCTTGCAGGCTTTTTGTGCTGCTTTACGCTGTTTACTTGTAAGTGGGTCCACGATGGAGTATAGTCCATCTTCACCCCAGCGGAATGGGTGGTGGCCATCAGTCATTTTGGTGAAGTTTTCATTATCTTCATCCATAGCTTCTTCACAAAAATCATTTTCCATCAAGCCCTCTTTTACAGGGCATGCATGTTCCTTGTGGCCCAGTGAGCCACAGTGGTTGCAAATGGGTGGTGCGCGTTCCAGTGTAACTCAGAATGCAGCTGACTGGCCCCCATCTGCAAAGTGAAATTCTGCTGCGTGGGGAATTCTGGATAAATCCTCTTCCACTTCTGGGAAGGGGTTGATTACAGCGATAGCTTTGCCCATGCACAGGTCAGGCATTAAGCGAAATCACTGTAATTCAAGTTGTTGGATTTCTCTGTAGGCCACAAGACCTTTGCGGAGCTCCTCCTCGATTACCTTACAAGGAAGGTTGGTGGGGAGTGAGTCAAAGGATATGAACAAAGTTTTTGCTTTGTTCCATCTGGTGCACGTGGTGCGCACAATTTTTTTTGCCCTCAGGGAGGACAATTTCCACGCAGATTTTTGCTGCAGCATTGGCTTCATCAGCTGTTTCAAAACCAATATTGATCCATCTGCATCCCATGTTGTTGGTGGCTACATACACCGCGTGAGGGAAAAGTGAGGGCTGTGCCTCACATGTTTTCTCCTACAGGGTTGGTGACTCATCCCCAAGGAAGAGTCTGATCCTGTGTTCCACCTTTGACAAAGGTTGGTTGAATTGAATGTACATGTATTGCGCATGCTTTACAGTAAATACCATAAGCCCAGATGGTGTCTGAGTTTGCGATTTCTTTGCAGATTGGGTTCCTGGTCCCCCTTCAGGGCGTTTCTTGCCTTAGTTGCACCATTAAGCGCACCACTTGCTGCGACGCTCACCCATGTTGTATTATTTTTGTTATTAAAGTCGCCCATCTTTCCTGTGTGTGATTATCCAAATTTGCTGTTCAAATCAAATCATAGTAACTAAAGTGATTGTTACAAGAAAGAAAAGCTGTTATTATTGAGGATTCATTGTTTTTGATTATCTTATAATTTTTAGTGCCTTTTTTGAAGGAGGTTCTTTAATCCCATATTTATAAGGCAGTCTTCTTAATAATTTTTAAAGCCATTTGTTTTTCCCTAAAAATAATTTATTTTAAGAAGTGCTTCTTTTTTCTCACTTTCTATCTTAGAAAAAAATTTATATATAATATTTTTGAAACCTCACTATTTTTATATAAAATTAAAAAAGAGCATATATGTAATATATATAGTTTATCATAATTAAATATAAAAATAATTCATTTTATTAACTTTAGTTGAATTTATAGGCCAATCTATGCTATGCTAACTTTACTGATTCCCATCTACAATAATTTAAATTATAAAAATTTAGTTAATTTTATTAGAAAAATGTATACTAATTTACTGATTGCCATTTAATATAGTTTTTTTATAAATGTAGTTGTTCTAGTGGTCAGAATGTTTTAAATTTACTGATCACCATCTACAATAATTCATATTATTATGTTTAGTTGATTTTATTGGTCAAATTATACTAAATTTATTGATTACCATCTACATTAATTCATTTTATTATAATTAGTTGATTTTGTATGTCAACTTATGCAAAAGCTATAGGCATTTAAAATGATTTAAACTCATCATGCTATAATCTCATACTTGCCTGGATTTTGAACATACCCCCCAGCTATAGGACATTTACCATGTCAAAAGTTGATTTGAAGCTATTGCTTTGCTAATACTGGAATTAAGTTAATCCAGATATTAACTATTCCCACAATTGAAATCCTTTTCTTATAATCTATTTTATATTCATACTAAATTACTGGTCAGATACTGGACCAATACTTAAAAAAGTAAAATACAACCAAAGTTACTTTTTCTCTCTCGTTGCAATCACTTTTGCAACTTATCTAATTCAAGTCTGAATTTAGTTTGATAATCACACAGAGGAGATTAGTTTGCGCCCATGTCAGGGAGCAGTTGGGCAAGTAAGGTAAAAGGCACAGGTGGTAGGCCCACGACTTCCAACGTTTGCAAACGCCCTGGAGAAACTGGCGGATTAAATAAAAATAAAAAATTGGCAGTTACTATCTCCCCAGAATTCCTCGCTTGGCAGGTGCAAAGTAACCAGTACATCAACACGCCACACTCTCAACCACTCTCATTGTTGGAATATGGAGTCTGGGTGTTCCTGGATAGTCAACAAACAGCATTGTGGGAAAAATTTTGTGGGGATGTGCACACTTATTTCCCAACCACGGTGTATGTCACACCTCACTCCATGTCACACAGTTGGCTGGATCTCAGTTTTGAAAACAAGGAGGCAGCAGAAAAAGCTGCTGTGGTGCGCGTTGTGATCGACCTCCCCAAAGGGCAGTGGGTCATCAAAACCAAGTGCACCAGATGGACAAAATCCAACCAAATTTTCACGTTTGACTTTTTGCCCACTACAGTCAAGCATGCCATTCTGGAGAAGCACCTAAAAGCTGGTCTCACCATATATGGCGAAATACAATCCTTTGAGATGCAACGCTTTACGCTGATGCCACACCTGTGCACTGGCAAAGCCATTGTAGTTCTGACCCCAACTGAGGAGATTGCAAAGGACCTAACCCAGATCCCGCACTCCACTTTTATTAATATCAAAGGGCATACCACCCACCCTTTTTGGGTAACCGTGGACAGCGAACCCCCCATCTGCACCCACTGTGATGCATTCAGCCATAAGGCACATGCATGCTCCACCAAGGAGGGCATCACATTCCAAGAGCACCCCCTGGCGGCCATGACCAATGGGGAGGCTCACTATGAACCAACCACCAGTATCAAAGAGGCCTTCCCGTGGGGAGCACAAGGCTGCTACTTACTAGTAAAGCCTGTCTCCCCTCAAGAGCAAAAGAAGGCCAAACAGGCCCACCAGGCCATGGCCAAGGAAGCGGCCAAGGTCGCCTCCACTATCCCACACTCCCAACGCCAGGAGGACACTGAAACCTTCATGGTGGAAGCAACTCAGGAATCCCTCAACTAATAAGATTGGGATGCCCAAGCCAATTGGGCCACCCAATCTGAGAATCCGATGGGCGACTCAATCTCACCCAACCTTTGCAACTAAGCCTTGATAGGAACTGATTTGGTCTCCAACCTACCTAAAAATAATTTTTGACCCAAACGTTGGTGCACCAAACTCGCCCACACTGCAAAAATATGTTTAACAGCGGGGAAACCAAAAGCAAAGGCAAAAGCCAAAACAAACCTGTCTGCTAAAATTAACAAATCTTCCAATAGTGTTGCTGCAAACACCCGCGCCGCTGTGAAGGCCCATGGGGATCCAGAGGAGGCTGGTGGGCCCAGGTGCCCACCCCCTCGCACCTAAGGTGCAATGGGGAAGCCTTCACTTTAGGGATGTTGAACATCGCCAAACTCAAGGCCTCGCCATCCTGGGTTAGGAAACTGAGTTTATTACAAAAATTTACCTGTGGACATCCTGGCCATTCAGGAGTCCCACTGTCTGCGAGGTTCTAAGGACGCTTGGAAAACCATGCTCCTCCCTTCGCTTTCCTTCTGGTCTAAGCACTGTGGGGTGCTTGTTCAGAAAAACAATTTATTAAATTTTTATCATCAGAATCCTTCCTCGATGGCTGAGTCCTCATTGTCACATTTTTGTGGGCCAATGCGGCGCATGTTATCATCAACATTTATGCCCCAACCTGTGCATGAGAACATCGGGAATTTTTCTCATTGGTCAAATCCCTTCTATTACCCCCTGACCCTTTCATAGTTGGCGACATGAACTGTTGGTTAAACACATCCACGGACTGCTGGCCTTCCTCATCCCACGCCCCTCAGGGTCATGTAGAACTTTGCGTTATAAAGGCCACCCTTGAGTTATTAGATGCGCTGCCACAGCAAGCCCTGCTGCTTGAAAACATGATGTGCCCTCATGTCCACAACGGCCAATTAAGGTCCATGACCCACATTAACCTTATCCTCATGCCGGCAAAATTTCAATCTCACATTTTCCACTTCCAAACAACCAAAATCAAATTCTTCAACCATCAGCTGGTCTCAATAACCTACCACTTACCTGTCACAGTGGCTAAGGCCCCACATTGGTGCAAACTCTGCCCACCCAAACTTACATCACCAGGATTTTCCACTTGGGTGGAATCAGCAACTTTAGCAAAAGAGTTTATTACATCATTTCGTGCGGACCCAATTTTATCATGGTCAGCCTTCAAAGTGGATACCATCTGCCACGCTCGCCACCTCTCCTCCCAATGCTCACAAGCTACATCAACCATCATCTCGCGCGCTCTGGCAGAGTTGGCACACCTGGAGTCCAACATCCCAGCCATGGGCTACAGCCCTGCATGGGGCTGGAAGTGGGCAGAAGCAGCCGCCCACCTCAACGCACTTGAAAGGCAACACAACATCATGTTTGTGTTCAGTACAGGGCTAAAAACATTACAGAGGGTGGCACATGCTCCACCTATTTATTTAAAAAATTCTTTGCACCGCGCCAGAGCGTGGCCTGCACACAGGTACGGAGGTCAGACAATTCTGTCACGGATATGCCAGCTGAAGTGGCGATTGAAATACAAAATTATTACTCTGAGTTGTACCGATCTGATCCAATTCAGCCAGCCAAAATGGCGAAATTTCTCAATAGCACTCACATCTGCACCATTTCCCAATACCCAGAGTTAATGAATTCGATTACTCCAGATGAACTCGGGTCTGCCATCCATGGTGCACCAAATCAGAAATGCCCAGGCCCTGATAGCATTCCATATGAGTTCTATAAAAAGTACTTCATATATCTATCCCCACTGCTGCTTGCATCCCTTAACCAGAGCCTTCTGGATACGCGCCTTCTACCAGGAGGGTAAGAGGCCTTCACCATCACACTCTTCAAGAAAGGGGATAAGCTAGACCTAGCCAACTGGCGCCTCATTTCTCTAACTAACACGGATACAAAAATTTTAACTAAAATCATGGCTAACCGTCTATGGGATTGTAGCCTCTGCCACCATCTCCCCAGAATGATTTGGTTTCAAACCCAGAAGGTCAATATGGGACAACGTGCACACTGTGGCCAACGCTTGTCAGTCCACGGCCTCTGGTGCACTTGTACTTTTAGACCAACAGAAGGCCTATGATAAAGTAAACTGGGAATAACTTAGGGCCTGCCTCCACCAATTCCGCTTACCCCCTCACTTCATCAGCTGGGTGATGAGGCTTACGGAATCTGCAACCATGGCAGTACGTGGCCCTGGCTTCCTCACGGAAGTAGTCCGCCCTCAAAGGGGCCTACGCCAAGGGGACCCCCTTTAGCCCACTCTTATATAACTTCAGCCTTGACCCACTACTTCGAAATGTGAATGCCCGCCTCACTGGGGTCCATGTACCAGGCCAAGCCCCATTCAAGATGATGGAATTTGCAGATGATTGCGTGGTGGGGGTGTCTAATAACAAAGATGCACGCGCGCTTGAAGCACTCATCCAGGAATATTTCCGGGTAAACAACGTGGCACTGAATGCCTCCAAAACCGAAATCATCCTCCTTAGTCAATATCAAACCTGCTGGGCCCCAGCGTTCAGTGCTCAGCCTGACCCCATCTGCTCGCACACGTGCTCGCCTTCCCTGCCCACCCCACACCACCCCACTGGTGCTCCCCTTCGTGCCACGCCCTACCATAGGGCCTGTCCGCCATCTGGGCGTGTGGGTGGAGGCAGGCGGGTATGCCTCAGCAGTAATGGAAAGTTGTATTCTAGACAACGTGATGAAGGGCATCGCCTCCCTCAGAGCCCACCCTACTTCCATTACTGGCAGGGTCGTTTTGGCCAACTCTATGCTCCTCTCCAAAGTCTGGTTTGGAGCCCACACCATCGCCTTCTCCCCAGGTTTTTTCAAATCTATGTATGCCCTTCTACAAGGGTGGCTATGGTCAGGCCGCCCACCGCCAGTGCGCCTTGAGGTCATGTTTGGCCCTCATCATCATGGTGGCATGGGACTGCTCGACTTTAAAGCCCATGCTGCCAAGTTCCTGGGCACCTGGATTGTGGCCGTCACCGCCCCTACGCTACCCTCCCAACAATGGTCCTGCGCAGCCCACTCCAACTTCTCCCGCGCCCTGGGCCTTACCAATCCGTCAAACCCTCACTCCTTGATGAAATATCTAGCTTCCCACCCATCATCCACAGGTCCTCATGGTACTAAACCCCACTTCAAACGAATCCTCCTCTCCATGTGGAGCGCTGAGTGGAGAATCCATATTTGTGGACACACAGCCCAGAGAGGCCGCCCTCTCCTCAGTTCACACAGGAGGTACAGGGGCTACCCATTCTGGATGGCTTGATACCCACAAGACCCCATGTCCTATCCAGGGTGGACTACCTGGACATGATGGACATCCCTTATTCCCTTGAAACCCAGAAGACAATTTGGAAAAACGCACACCATCCTCTGTTGCAGCCTCAAATCCATTCCCATGTGTGGCGCTGCCTGAGGCGGGTGTACCATACAGATGAGCGCTCTAACGCTTTACACTCATCCTGAGGCATGTGTGGCCAGTATGGAACGTTGTTCCACCGCCTGGAGAAGTGCCCTACCTCTGTAGCAATATGGAGCGAAGTTAAACGTCTTCTTGGACAGGAATAGCACATCCCTTCAGTCTGTCAAGGAATATGTTTGCTATATCCATGGTATCCCCTCTTCCACCCTCCCTCCATGCTCTGGTGGTCACAATCGCCATGTGGACTATCCACACGATTGTCTTGGATGCCATCGCAGGCTCCACCCCCACTCTCCCAGAAGCTGTCCACAGATTCTGGTCCTATTTGATGGATCACTTCCAAGTGTGGATGTTTGGTACCTCTCACCGCGTCACCATCAGCTGGTTTTCTCCTGGTTCCCAGTTTGGTTCATCAACTCGGACCCCTTCCTCCACACATGTTCAATTGTGGTTACAGCCCTTTTACACGTCCCCCCTCCTCCTCCCCATAGTTGCGTTCCCACTGGCAACAGGAGATAGCCTCGCTTCTCTGTTACTGAGTTTTGCTTTCTTTCAGGTTTACTTTTCAGAAGCGTCCATCCCCTGGTCAGCCTTCCCCGCAATAAATTTAAAAAAATATGACCAAAGTTGGAGAAAATATGCTTTGAAAAATGATCATCCAAGATTGGTCTAGTAGTTTTCAAAGTTATGTGTTAAAAAATAGAATAAGTAAAAATATATACAGCTGAAAGTAGAACCTTCTCCTTTTTCAAAAGTTGGTTAGAACGTATTTTTAATAAAACTTTTTTTATAATCAGTTCCATATTTCACACTGATTTATAAAATTTTGCTCATAAATATTAATTAGAACTTATATTGGAGTAGGTACAAGTATAAACTGTAAGCAACTAAGAATGCACAGTGCTAAAAACTTTTCTTTCTCGTTGCAATCACTTTTGCAACCTATTCAATTCAAGTCTGAATCTAGTTTGATAATCTCACAGAGGAGATTAGTCTGCGCCCATGTCAGGGAGAAGTTGGGCAAGTAAGGTAAGAGGAGCAGGTGGAAGGCCTGCGGCCTCCAACATTCGAAAACTCCCTGGAGAAACTGGCGGAATAGACAAAAATTTTAAAAAACCGGCGGTCACTATTTCCCCAGAAATCCTCGCATGGCAAGCATGATGCAACCAGTACATCAACACGCCACACTCCCAGCCACTTTTGTCAGTGGAATGGAGTCCGCGTGTTTCTGGACATCCAACAAACTGGCCTTATGGGAAAAATTTTGTGAAGATGTGCAAACAATTTTCCCGACTGTGGTGTACATTGCACCTCACTCCATGTCATGCGGTTGGCTGGACTTAGGTTTTGAAAACAAAGAAGCAGCAGATGAGGCTGCTGCGGTGTGCGTAGTGGTCAACCTCCCCAAAGGGCAATGGATCATTGAAACCATATGCACCAGATGGATGAAATCAAACCAAATTTTCCTCACGTTTGACTTTTTGCCTATTATGGTAAAATGTGACATTTTGGAACAACACCTGAAAGATGGTCTAGCTGTATATGGCGAAATACAATCTTTTGAAATGCAACGCTTCATGCTGATGCCACACCTGTGCACCGGCAAAGCCATTGCAGTTCTGACCCCAACCAAGGAGATCACAAAGGACCTAACCCAGATCCCACACTCCACTTTTATTGATATTGCAGGGCATACCACCCACCCATTCTGGGTGACTTGGACAGCGCGCCCCCCATCTGCACCCACTGTGACGCGTTTGGCCATAAGGTGCATGCATGCCCCACCAAGGAGGGCTTCACATTTTAAGAGCACTCCTTGGTGGCCATGGCCAGCGGATAGGCGCACTACAAACCAACTGCAAGCACCAAAGAGGCTTTCCCAGGGGAGCACAAGGCTGCTACATACTGGTAAAGCCTATCTCCCCGCAAGAGCAGAAAAAGGCCAAGCAGGCCTGCAGGGCCGCAGCCAAGGAAGCGTCCAAAGCCACCACCGCTATCTCACACTCCCAACGCCAGGAGGACATTGAAACCTTCGTGTTGGAAACAACTTGGGAATCCATCAACCAATCAGATTGGGAAGCCCATGTTAAATGGGCCACTCAATCTGAGGACCTGATGGGGGACTTGATCTCACTCAATTGTTGCACCCAAGCTCTGGTCAAAACTGACTTGGGACCCATCCCAACTGAAATTTTTTTTTTGACCCACTCAATAGTGTACCAAACTCATTTGCATCTCAAAAAACTTTGTCCAACGTCTGGGAAACAAAAGTGAAGGCTAAAGCCAATGCAACTCTTTCCACAAAAATTAACAAAAATCCTGATAGCGTTGCTGCTAACAACCACACTGCTGTGAAGGCCCGTGGGGATCTAGAGGAGGCTGGTGGGCCTGGGTGCCCACCCCCTCACACCTAAGGTGCAATGGGGGAAACCTTCACTTTAGGGATGTTGAATATCGCCGGACTCAAGGCCTCCCCATCCTGGGCTAGAAAACTGAGTTTTTTACAACAAAATTCACCCGTGGATATCCTGGCCATCCAGGAGTCCAGCTGTCCACGAGGTTCCGAGGAAGCTTAGAAAACAATGCTCCTCCCATCCCTATCCTTTTGGTCAGAGCAATGTGGGGTGCTAATTCAGAAAAATAATTTTTTCAAATTTTTATTGTCAGAAACCTTCCTCAATGGCTGAGTCCTCATTGTCACCTTCTTATGGGCCGATGTGGTACATGCTATCATCTTCATCTATGCCCCAAACGGTGCACAAGAGCGTCAGGAACTTTTTCTTGTCAGTCAAATCCCTCTCCCGCTACCCCCAGTCCCTTTTGTAGTCAGCAATATGAACTTCTGGCTAAACACTCCAACGGACTGGTGGCCTTCCTCCTCCCACGTCCCCAGGGCCACATTGAACTTCGCGTTCTAAAAGCCACTCTTGGGTTAATTGATGTGCGGCTGCAACAAGCCCCGCTGCTCAAGAACATGATGCGCCCCCACGTCAACAGCGGCCAATTAAGGTCCATGTCCTGCATCGACCTTATCCTTATGCTGGCGAAATTCTAACCCCACATATCCCACTTTAAAACAACAAAAATAGAATTCTCCGACCATTGACTGGTCACAATAACCTACCACTTACCTGTCACAGCTGCTAAGGCCCCACATTGGTGCAAAATCCGCCCCTCCAAGCTCACGTCGCCAGGATTTTCCATGTGGGTGGAATCAGCAACTTTGGCAAAAGAGTTTGTTGCACCATTTTGCACAGACCCATTTCCACATGGGCAACTTTCAAAGATTGTACCATCCGCCACTCTCGCCACCTCTCCTCCAGATACTCATGAGCCACATTGGCAGTCATTTCACGTGCTCTGGCAGAGTTGGCACACCTGGAGTCCAATATCCCAGCTACAGGATACAGCTCTGCATGGGGCCAGAAGTGGGTGTAGGCAGCCGCCCACCTCAATGCACTCAAAAGCCAACACAAACATTGGGTTTGTGTTCAGTACAGGGCCAAATGCATCACAAAAGGTGACAAGTGCACCGCACATTTTTTTAAAAAGATTTTGCACCATGCCAGAGTGTGGCCTGCACACAGGTGCAAAGATTGGATGATTCCATTGCGGATATGCCAGCTGAAGTGGCCATCTAAACACAAAAGTATTACTCCAAGTTGTACCAATCTGATCCAATTCAGCCAGCTGAAGTGGCGGAATTTCTCAACTGAGCCCACATCTGCACCGTTTTCCAATACCCAGAAATAATGAATTTGATTACTCTGAAAAATTATGGACAGCCATTCGTGGTGC
Organism: Massospora cicadina; assembly: GCA_022478985.1. Lineage (NCBI taxonomy): Eukaryota > Fungi > Entomophthoromycota > Entomophthoromycetes > Entomophthorales > Entomophthoraceae > Massospora > Massospora cicadina. Next base: position 37,309 of record JAKSZP010006723.1, read on the forward strand.
ACCAAACCGAAAATGCCAGGCCAGATGGCATTTCATATGAATTCTACAAAAAGTATTTCAAATATATATCCCCATTGCTGCTCGCCTCACTTAACCAAAGCCTATTGGAAATGCGCCTCCTACCAGGAGGACATGAGGCCTTTACCGTCACACTCTTCAAGAAAGGGGATAAGCTAGACCTAGCCAACTGGCGCCCCATTTCTTTAACTAACACAGACACTAAAATTTTAACAAAAATCATGGCTAACCGCTTAGGGACTGTAGCATCTGCCACCATCTCCCCAGAACAATTCGATTTCATACCCAGAAGGTCAATTTGGGATAATTTGCACTCTGTGGCTAATGCATGTCAGTCCACAGCCTCTGGGGCACTTGTATTCTTGGACCAACAGAAGGCCTATGATAGAGTAAACTGGGAATACCTCAGGGCCTGCCTCCATCAATTCCGCTTACCCCCTCACTTCATCAACTGGGTGATGCTGCTCATGGAATCTGCAACCATGGCAGTACGTGGCCCTGGCTTCCTAATGGAAGTAGTCCGCCCTCAAAGGGGCTTGCGACAAATAGACCCCCTTAGCCCACTCTTATACAACTTCAGCCTTGACCCACTACTTCGAAATGTGAATTCCCAACTCACCGGGGTCCATGTGCCAGGCCAAGCCCCAGTCAAGAGGATGGCGTTTGCAGATGACTGTGTGGTTGGGGTGTCTAATAATAAAGAAGCACGCGCGCTTGAAGCTCTCATCCAGGTGTATTCCTGGGTAAGTAATGCTGCACTAAACGCCTCCAAAACCAAAATCATCCTCCTTGGTTGGTATCATAACTGCTGGGCCCCTGCAACCAGCGCTCAGACTGGCCCATCTGCTTGCACACTCGCTCGCCCTCCCAGCTCACCCCACACCGCCCCACTGGTGCTCCCCTTGTGCCACGCCCTACCATAGGGCTGGTCCGCCATCTGGGCATGTGGGTGGAGGCAGGCGGATATGCATCAGCAGTAATGGAGAGTCATATTCTAGACAATGTGACGAAGCGCATCGCCTCCCTCAGAGCCCACCCTACTTCCCTTACTGGCAGGGTCGTTTTGGCCAACTCTATGCTCCTCTCCAAAGTATGGTTTGGAGCCCACGCCATCCCCTTCTCCCCATGCTTCTTCAAATCCTTGCATGCCCTGCTGCAAGGATGGCTTTGGTCAGGTCGCGCTCCACCAGTACAGTTAGAGGTAATGTTTGGCCCTCATCAGCATGGTGGCATGGGCCTGAAGGACTTCAGGGCCCATGCGGCTAAGATCTTGGGTACCTGGATTGTGGCCGTCACTGCCCCTACGCTCCCCTCCCAACACTGGTCCCGCGCGGCCTGCTCCAACTTCTCCCGCGCCTTGGGCCTCAACAATCCATCGAGCCCCCACTCCCTGATGAACTACCTGGCTTTACACCCATCGGCCACAGGTCCTCATGGTACTAAAACCCACTACAAAACGAATCCTCTTCTCCATGTGGAGCGCTGAATGGAGAATTTGTAATAGCGGACATACAGCCCAAAGAGGCCGCCCCTCAACCCAGTTCACACAAGAGGTACAGGGGCTACCCATCCATGATGGCGTGATCCCCACACGGCCCCATGTCCTATCCAGGGTGGACTACCTGGACATGATGGACATCCCTTACTCCATTGAGACCCAAAACCATCTGGAAATTCGCACACCATCCTCTGTTGCAGCCTCAAATTCATTCCCATGTGTGGTGCTGCCTGAGGCGGGTGTACCATAAAGCTGAGTGCTCTAATGCTTTACACTCATCCTGCGTCGTGTGTGGCCAGTATGGAACGCTGTTCCACCACCTGGAGATGTGTCCTACCTCTAAAGTGATATGGCGCGAAGTCCAACGTCTGCTTGGCCAGGATCAAACACATCCCTTCAGCCTGTCAAGAGATATGTTTGTTTTATCAATGGCCTCCCCCCTTCCACCCTCCCTCCATGCTCTGGTGGTTGCAATAGCCATGTGGACTATCCACACGATTGTCTTGGATGCCATCGCAGGCTCTACTCCCACCCTCCCAGAAGCTGTCCACAGATTCTGGTCTCATTTGGTGGACCACTTTCAGGTGTGGATGTTTGGATACCTCCCACCACATCACCGACAGCTGGTCTCCTCCTGGTTCCCAGTTTGGTTCATCAAATCAGTCATTTTCCTCCACACGTGTTCAATTGTGGCTACAGCCCATTCACTCGTTCCCTCCCCCCTCCCCATAAGTGGCGTTCCCTCTGGCAACAAGAGATAGCATCGCTTCTCTGGGGTGCCTTCCATGTTACTAAGTTTTGTCTCTTTTGGGTTGACATTCGGAATTGTCCATCCCCTGGTCAGCCTTCCTCACAATAAATTTAAAATAATAATGCACAGTGCTGAGTATATATAGGGTCTTTTTGTTCAAAAAATTTTATTCATGAGGCTGCACGAGATATATATGAAAGTTCTTCAATGATAAATAATTTACTGCACAAGTGATCTAGTGCTATATCACCCACACAGGCTCTAGTGTTTTTGAGCAAAATTCTATATTTTAGTTTGAAATATTTCGTTGATTTCAAAAAGGATTTTATCTATTATTCATACTTTTTATTGAATACCTTATACCATTTAGTGTAATTTTTATTAGTTATTTCATACTTTTAGTGCAATTTAAAAAAGTCATTTTTTCCATAATATTTTTTTATAAAAAGGTAATTTAATCCCACCCATTTAAAAGATGAGTTCTGCATTTCACTTATCATATAACCCCCTTCTTTATATATTGTCTCAAATTGATCTACCATCACCCTCCTAAACTCATTTGACCCAACTTTATATCTAACCCATGTTAATTTACCTTTAGATAAAGGTATAGACCTTTGATCAAATTTTGAATCTAAGGGCAAATTTTGATAGAAAAATTTTTATTGTCATAATATAAATCAAGTGTTTACTCTTCAATTAACAGATCCCTCAAAGCATGTACATGAATACATTGCTACTGTTCCCTTTAAGCTCTACAGATCATAATACCCTACCATACCTTATCCATACCCCTATTTTAGCAGACCAACTTTTAAGCATTATAGGGTAAGGGATAATATGGGCAATATACACCAGTTAAATCTTTTAGTTTCTCATTTGATTTAATAATCCATTAAATCCACCCAATTAAAAAGTTATAGGAAAAACGCATACCTTTAGTTTACTATATAGCTTTAAAGGAGATATTGACCATCCTTTAGGATAAAAAACCACATGAATTAAACCTTGATTAATTAAAAAAGTTACCATTTATGACAATTTTTTGATAATTTTACTAAAAAGAGGGTTTTCAGTCCTAGAGTACTTAAATCTGACCCAAAGTAACCGCAAAATTTGAAACCACTTATATCAATCTAAGTCAAAACTCAACTTAGATTTATTGGTTCAGTGGTGCCATAAATTAAATTTCAGTCTAAAATGTAGCATAAATTTATTTATCAGTATATATGGTAAGGTCTGTCATGTTGCCTTATTAACTTTATGGAGAATTCAGGTGACATTGTTTTGAAGGCTGATGTAGGAAAACTACCTAGTTTAAACTTATCATGATATAAAACTTTGGGATCTGAGTAAAAGTTTGACATCTTTTATGCTTAACATTCATTAGGCTTAAAGCTTTCTAAAATGTAATAGTTTCTTGTAAAGTTGGATAATCAATACAATTAAGTTAATAGATTTAAACTAATTGCTTTAAGTATAAGGGTGGCCTATACCAGTGATACCCAAAGTGGTTCATATGGACCCCCTCAGGGGTACATGGAGCATATGTCGGGGTCCATGGCAAAAAAAATTAATTTGGTGGTCCATATAAACCACTTTGGGAACCTCGGTTCACAAAATTTGAGCTGACCAATTTAGGATCTCATATCAAAACTCAGGTATACCCATCTCATTAAGATAATGGTTTTATCTTTAAATTGAACAGGACCATAAAGCTAATACTACTTTAAGTATCATAATGGTTTATTTATATTCTATTTTTAAGTCACTACTCACCATTTAAGATATCAGAGTTAAATTTTTAATTCTATTAAAAAGCAGTAGAGTACAGCTATTTCACTTGGAGTTCATGATTTCATGAGAATAGGCAGTTATTGCAGATTTCACAATTGCCGAACATCTGCAACAAAACTTTAAATTCATTTTGTCCTGATTTTCTGGTTTACTGAACGCCAGTAAAACCTCAAGTAATAATTCTAAATCACCTAATAAAATCTCCTCCAATTTATGAATAAAATTAAGTTCTTCAGATTGATGGCCACTCTCTTTCCACTTGGTGTAACTTTTGAGCAAATCTTACAGAAAAAGAAAATTTTGATCGCCTGTTATAGTTTTGCTTTGATGTTCTTGGATTCTCCGCTGGCTATAGTGTGGGAAAGTGGCAAAACTCCCTCACTATTTATCATCCATTAGGAAAACGCACTCAGACTGGCTTGCTCAGTCATAGCAAACCACTGTTGTGATTTGTTCCTCCCAAGGTTCTCAATGCTCACCTCACTCATACCCAAGTGTTACCTCTTTGCCCCCTGGTGCTCCCCAGAGCAACATGAATTTTGGCTTTAGGGTTGACTATGGGAAACTTTTCACCTACCATGACCAAGCCATTATCAAAATGGCTCAGGCAGCGATGACTCCCGCCAGTTTTAATGATTTCTACCCCTATAAGGGGTACTTTGATCTCAGCTTCACCTGTGAAGCTGACGCAGCCACTGCAGCAACTGTGCCATTGGTATTCCAGGGTACCTCTCTCCCACAATCTGGACTTAGCTCCCAGAGGATACCAAAATGGTGGTTCAGTTTGCTGGCTTGCCCACCCACCTCCCCCCTGCAGTGCTCCACAAGGAGCTGATGGATGGTTTGGCAGCCTATGGCTCAAACCTCATCTTACAATTTGTGGTCCCAAATGGGGCCACACGCCTCGCTGGGCCTCAAGCATATGCCACAATCAGCCCTGAATTTAATAGAAATTGCCTGGTCAATTCCTCCTCACGCTGTCATTCCTTCTGCCCCTGACCATCCATTCTGGGCCCACGCCAAGGGCGGGCAGATGATCTGTCCATCCTGTTTTGAATTGGACCACATGAAATGCAAGTGCCCTTCCTCACTGCTTATGATGGCTCTGACTTTTTGCCTGCTGGCTTCCAATCTGCCGCCCACCCCGCGCCAGCTCCAGTATGAGGTACAATAAGACTTTCTCTTCCCTGAAACCTGTAGCTGCAGCTGCACCTTCAGCCACCAATCAGCCTCCTCCTCGCCCCAGTGCTACACATGATTCCTCTAATCAAGCACTGGCTTGGACCCCAGTTCAATCCCATGCTTTTTTTCTAACAAATAAACCAAATTTCAACCATACGATGATTCCCCAATTCAATTCAACCAGAACCCATGGGAGTTATTAGCAGAAATTTACAAATCAGGTAATCTCATTGTTGAACCATCTCTTCAAATTAAGCGGTTTTGTAATGCAGAATGGGACGCCAAATACCCCCTCATTTATATGCCCCATAGCCAAATTCCAAATCATTCTAAAGTGACCACCAGCTTGCAATAGAAGCAGCTGCCACATTAGATTATCATCCCTTTCGCAAATCTCTTGCCAAATCAGTGGCAATGCTAACAGGAGGTATTCCCCCTCCTGTGATCCCCTAAACCTTCACCCCACAAAGTAAGATTAAAGTGAATCAATTTCACAAAAAATGTCAATGAAGCTATTCAAAACGTGTTAACTGTAGAATGGAATCCTAAAGCTAAGATTGCCTGAACTAATATTGCCACATTCATTAAATACCAGATGCCCGCATTAAAGCCAACAGGCTTTAGCCAAATATATCAGCGCCATTTTCTTAGCTGGAAATTTCCATGAGATATAAATCATTAATGATTTTGAACTACATTCCGCAGATGTCCTGACGCCTTTGCTCTACACCTTGACATGTGCCCTACTCTGGGATGAGGAAGCTGCTGCCAAAGATGAGCCCCCAAGCCCTCCCCTTCTGCCATTGTTGGACAAGCAGTTTTCCGCTGCCCCACCTGGTTGGTTGTTTTTGTTTAGTGTGTATCATTCAATCCGCTCATTTTAAGTGTTTTGTTTCAATCTATTAGTTATGTTAGTATTTATTTAATTTTTGGTAATGTCCATCCCCTGGTCAGCTTACTTGAATAAATCAAAATTCTTCAGATTGACACTTGACTTCCATCTCAGTTCTAACGTTTTATATCATCAATACAGTATTTCAATAATTATGTCCAACCATCCACAACCCTATTGGCAGACCGCTGATCTTGAAAATAACAGTTTATCACACACCACACATGCCTCTTGCCATGGAAAATTAAAGATGGCTTAACTCTACAACATTGGTCAGATTTTGCTATAAGAATGAGGTCTATCAGAGATATAATGCAATGCAAAAGGGTCTATTTGAATTTTTTTGGAAACCAATGACCTAAAACTTAGATTTAGACTGGATTTTGTAAACATAAGATATGTACATGGGATAGATCTGATAGTCCCTTCTAATTTTACCCAATCAGTTGATATTAAACAATTTATATAAACCATATCACCCCTAATAAGTAATTATGACATATATTAAAGCTTGCCATCACAATCTTATTAATGATGCATCACCCAATATACCAGAAGAGTGACTTAAACTACATGGGTTGCAAGTTCAACGGTAAAGAAGGCTTAGGTTAGATTAGTAGATAGATTATAATATTTATAAAGAGGGGGTGTGGCATAGTTGGGAGGGTGTCCCGCTATCACCCCTCACGTCGTGGGTTCAAATCCTGTTATGGCAGAATATTGCATTAAATGCATTTTCTGTGCCAAGAGGATATCAATACATGCGGATTTGTGCACCATGCCTCAGTCTGACCAAGATCAGTGAATTTAGATTCATGTAATCCCAGTCTATCAGAACATGTGCAGGAAGATTTTACTTCTAGTACCTGGGTTTTGTCCTCCACTCCTATATTGTCACTCCCTACTCCCTATCCTCTCTATCAGTGTGGTATATTTGTCCCAAGGTCAGCTCACCTCAAATAAAAAATATTTATAAAGTAAGGAAGATATGATCAAAACCTATACAAACCTTATTTTATCTGTAAAGCAAATTATATAAAAATCTTAATCACTTTTTAGAATACCACAAAAACACTGAGCCAGTTTAAATGTTTACCACAGATAGTATCCCTCAGTATACAGTACCATGTAGTTTTAATTATAAAGATTGCTACTTTATAAGATTTAAATATTTTAGTGAGCCCTATTGTTAAACCATTTTTTATATCTTATAAGTGGTAACTTTTTGTAGAATCATATATAAAGCTATAATAAATTGGACTTTTCTTTCTGCTTGATCTCAATCTCAATTGAATTATAATAAAAGTAAAACAGTTTATTTCTATCCACCGCCATCTGGCCACAACTGCTTCCTGCTTGATGTCCTCAGTTCCGCCACCTGCTGCCCCACACTGGGGCAGCAGTTCTCCACCCCCTAGAATTTTCTGCCCTGTGGGGAAGCACATGTGAACAGGCTTGAATAGCCTGCCAAACTCCTCTGGCCAATTTGTCCCTCACAGGACTTAGCGCTCCACCTAGCACGCATCCATCCATCTCGCCCCACCCTTTCACCCTGCCTCAGTCCAACATTCTCTTTTACCTCCATGTTGACTACGGGCAGTTATTCATGTATGCTGACAAAGCAATTGTTGAGCTTGCTACTGCTGCCTTCGCGCTGACTGGTTTTATAGATTTTCGCCCTTTTAAGGGTTATTTTAACTTAGGCTATCAGATGGAGGAGGATGCTGCAGCAGAAGTTTTGACTCCACTTATTTTACAAAAACACTCCTATCTCTACTACCAATACTCGCCTACCTTCTGACACCACATTGGTGGTGTCATTTGCATCCCTCCCTTCCCACCTTTCACCCTAACTTTTGTATGATCAGCTGATGGCATGTCTTATGACTTATGGCACTCAGCCCAACCTCATCTTCGCTGTTTCCTCTGGTGAGGATCGCCTTGCTGCCCCTCACACAATAGCCACTGTAATCCCACACCAACCTTCCATAGCCTACCAGATTTGACCTGTGCTCATATTGCAGCAGCGCCTGAGCATTTCTTATGTACTTGTGTTGATAATGGTCACCTAATATGTTCCCTCTGCATTGGGATCGACTATTCAAAAAATCCTGCCCCCAAGCCACTTCCTCTGACGTGGCTTCAGGGCCCTATTCAGTGGGTTCCAAATGGGGAAGTTTTCTTCCCCCTCCCACTCAACGATCCCATTTGATGGGCCAGAGTAAGAAATAAGCCCACCAAATCAAATACCCACATTAGCCCACCAAATTCAACCCCTGCCAAATCAGAGTCAGGCTTGGTCCACCCTTTGTACCCAAGCATCCCATTTGACTCCTATCAACCTGAATTCATCCTCTATTCTAGTAAACCAAAATTCATTGGACTGAATGGCTGAGATTGATGAATTAGGTAACTTTATCATGAGTGAGGACTCCAGTCAGCCTCTCAGCTAATTTGATTATGGTCAGGCCAAGTTTTCAATTTCTGATTTTGATGATATCCCATCCCACAAACGTTTAAATCCTAAACCCAATGCCGTCCCTAACAAAGTGACAACCAGCTCACCTTTGCAGCGGTGGCCCCCTACATTGCCCAAACCTGTCATGGAAGCGGCCAATAAGAAAAAGACTGGACTCCCAGTCAGAGTGTGTGAGCACCCAGTGGAGAGCCCAGAATGCCAAGAGCACAGCGGTCCATGTGACTAGAAGAAGGGGAGATCTAGTGGGGATGTGAGGAAAGTAAAAATTTATAAACTTACCAAAGACTCCCAAGGCAAACCAGATGGTTGCAATGGGGGCAACTGCGAGTCTTGCGGGGGCAACCCCTAGGGTGGGAGAGGTGGGGAGGATGATGACTCCTCCAGGGTTCATGGTTGCTGGCCTTCAGTTATGGGTAGGGGAGTATGTGCGCTAGAGAGGGGCGGCACAGGGCCCACTGCGCGGGAAGGGGTGCTGTCAGAGAGGAAAATTGACCTGTGACAAGCGTTAGGGCCAAGCCCCCTTAGGTGGGGTACTCCAGAGCCCTCAAGTGGGTGAGATTAGTGGTGGATGAGCCAGGTGTGGGGGCCAAACCCATGGCATTGGGGTGGGGGCGCCCTGGGGCTGCTCCAATAGGGGAGCGGTCTCAGAAATTCCAACAGTAAAGTGAATGGACAGGTTTGCATTAGACGAGTATGCAAAAATGGATGGAGAATTGACCCCATCATTGAGAATGAGGCAGTTTACTGCAGATATGATCCACCGCTGTGTGGCAGGGTCGAGTGACCAGATGACCCATTCAGCAATCATTGAGACAATTATTTGGGTGGTGGCGCACTTTGATGGATCGATTGGCAGAAATTTGTAAGAACACAAACAGATGGAGTCCACAGCAAGGCGTTCAGGGTATTTGGCTTTATTTTAGCACAAAGCGTGGGAAGAATAGAGAATGAACTAACAACTGCTCATTGGCAGGGCAATTGCCTTAAGTATTGGGAGAATCACATAGAAGGGACGCTGAGGGATTGGGTAACTGGGGATCAGCGATGGGGTTTGGTTGGTTGGCTGGTGGGTGGGGGTGGAAGGATGCCCAAAATCTTGGCAAAAATTAAAAAATTTACTAGATTTTCCCAAATTTTTGGGGCCAGACCAGGTTGATGGTACCGATCTGGGCCTTGACCATTTGAGTCAGGCTGCTCACGCGGTTTGGATTTCCCAGATTTGCCCCAGGGGCTGTGGCCTTGGTGCTCAGTCATCTGCAACCTGGTTTGAACTCTCGATCTGATTGTCTACATGGTCCAAACTTCCCAGATCTGTTCTGGGGGTAGGGGCAACTGGTTCAAGTCACTTGTAACCTGGTTTGAAACCCAAATCGAGTTCTGATCTGATTTTCAGACCCAACCAGTCCGGACTGGCTCCATTAGTCCTTAATTTACATATGAGCTCCAATACTAGCACTGGCTTTTTCTTCAAAATTTTGGTATGTTTCCCCTGGTAAGTGAGGGGTCCCAGGGACCCGCCCGTGGCCCCTGGCCTGCATAATCTCCTGGCAGGTCCCTTCAATTAATTTTACCAGGGTTGTGGAGGGGGAGGGGAGATATCTGAATATCTCTAGGAGGAAGGGCAGTCACCCAGCGCTCATCAACCATGAGCACCAGGTCACTCAACTGCAACAGGGGGTCCACTTGGGCCTTTGGCCCCCTTTTGGTCCAAAAGGGATGCTGCTCCCTATCCAGTTGTAGGGGCTGGTCCCAGGACTTACAAAACCTACACTAAAAAGTGCCCCAATCCATAGCACAATACCAACTAGGGCTGCCCACACTCTACTTCCCCCTGATCTCACCGAATCAGCCTACAACAATATCTCAAAACTGTTTGACATTGCTTAAGCCGCTGTCATGCATGTTGCTAAACTAGTGTAATTTTACCCATCCGCTAAAATCACCCACCAAGATCTCTAATTTTGCCCAGCTCCCTGATGCCCACATTTAAGCTGAGAATCACTTAGTGGAATTTGGTGAAGCTGTCTACTGCACTGCTCTAGATGAAGATGAGGAGAACTCATTCTACAACGTCATCCACTCACACTATACTGATGCCCCAACGCCCTGGCTATCCACTTTAGTCTGTTTTTTTCAATTATAATGGCATTGTCGTGGTGGATATTTATGAAGAAAGCCTGACCCAAAACCCCTCACCCTCTGCCATGGTGGGTTAGCGGTTTCTGCACCCGCCTGGTTGGAAGTTTTTGTTTTGTCTTATCATTTGTTCTTTTTATTGGGTTCTTTTGTTTTGTTTTGTTTTTGGTACTGTATGTCCTCTGGTCAGCGTACCCCAAATAAATTTTAATCCTTATATAAATCTATAATATTCATAATCTGTACCAACTTAACTATAGATGTCATATGCTAATAACTTTATATAGTGATCAAGTGATAAAAGATGGTCACATCTGAAGATCCTTTTTATATAGAATATGAAAACTAAACTAGCAACCTATAAGGTTTTTTTGAAGACAAATAAACTGGGGTATGAACCTGAAGCGATACCTTCTTTTACAATTAAGGCCTTAAACTAATTTTGTTTATCTCAATACTGGCTAAGATGCTTTCTGTCACATCACATAAATTTTGAGCATGCTCTAACCCATGTAGATTAGATCCAGGCGTTTCAGACAAGGATGTAAGATTCTGGATGAAACTGGTTAGTGATGGACATGTGGTAGGCAGTTGCAGGACAATGGAAGCCATGGGTCAACTTTATGGAATTTGGCAGCACAATGTGTGGAAATATACGCTATCCCTAATTGATTTATCTAGGTAATGTGTGTCAGGTGGGTTGTAAGGTGGGTTGTAAGGTGTGAAAACATTAGAGGTGGAAATACAGGAATCAGTGAAGATTATGCATACCACATATCAGTAGGATGGAAATCTAAGTTGATAAAGTGATGTATTCCTATTAGCTTGTTTTGAGTCCAATTGAGAGTTTATAATAGTATGATCGATAAAAATCAAAGCAAGCCTTATCCAATCTAATTAAAATAATTGTTTGCTGTGAGTAAAAAGGAGGAAATCTAGCTTTATTTACCCTACTTGGTTCATTATCTGGCAATCTATTATAAAGTTATAAGGCATCTTTATGTTTGCCATATCCTGGATCATACCTTTTGTCAGGTGGGGCTTAAACTGGAATGGTATATGTTTAAAATTCACCCTCATTATATGGTCTTATACTAAAGCAGGGCATTTTAAACAGCTTGTAATATTTTAAACTTTTGACGTCAGCTTAAAGGATCAAGATTACTTGGGTCAGATGTTGAGAAATTAAGATTCCATTAAGCTTATAGAAAAAAGTTTCTGTAACTCTCTCATTCTTTAGGAGGTGATGGTTAATGCAAAGCCGCACAACCAGGGAACACCTGCTAATAATAAAGGAAAGAAGGAACTGCAAAGGGTGCCAGTACACAGAGGACCCAACTAAAAAGGGTGACAAAATTGTATAGACCACTAGTTATTAAAATATTAGAACTTGGTTAGACGCCAGGAAAGAGTCCATAATCAAGTGCAAATATGAGGCTAAGCTCTTTGATGCCTCGATCTTGAGGGGCCCAGGCTTCCCCAAGGGGAAATAGAATCCATAGATAATTTAGACAAAATAAAGTGACCTACATTATACAAGCTCTCCTCAAGGAGGTATAAAAGAGGACAAACCAAAGGGCCATATGATAAGCAAAACAAATGTATTTTAATTAAACAAGTCAATCAACAAAGAAGGTAGGTCTTAATGAAACTACTTCAAAGATATGGGGCCATCTTCCACTTGGTTAAACACTGTATACAATATAACCAATAAATGTAATTTACTATCAATTGTAGTGCAATAGTCAAGTAGGATTGCATTTGGGTAATTTACTGAATTTTTATTTTACCATATATGGCAATATTGTAAATAAAACAGGACTTGAAGCCCTGTTCCCCAACCAAATATAATATAATTTATCATAACTATCATGTAGCTGGTGCATTTCAACGCTGTGAATGTAATGCTTAACTGACCATCATGTGCACCCCCAGAACCAACCTTGGCATTTTTTACGCTTATCCAGCGTTAGTCTAGGGTGTGCTTCAGGTCAAGAAGGCCCAACAACTTGGTACCCTTGACCTTACTCAACTCAGCTTTGCTACTACAATCTATCCCACAATTATGTTATTAATCATGACATTACCTTCCAGTTTTTGAGAAACCACCCCTCTTCCAGGGGCATCAGCCAGTGAAAACGATCTTTTGGGTGAGGGCCAGCTTTATGGCAGTGAGAACAGGTTAAGCCTTGGGCCATGCTACATCAGACGCTTTCTATGTCACCAGCTACTCCAGCCCCTTTTTACATGAGGGGAGGCTACATCATCTACTTCCCACTCTGGGGACCCCTCCACAAGATAAACCTCTGGAGTCTCAGGTAGGGGACCCTTAAACTAGGTCGACTTGCTCTCATGGAACACCGCAAAGGTTTGAGATGATGGGAAAAGATCCAACTGTAAAGAACAATGACTCACCTTTCTTATAGTTAATTAAGGTACTATCCTCTTTGGCTCAGTTTTTTGCATGGGTGCTTGATTGGGATATTCTTGGCATCAAGCATCACAATATCTTCTTCCTGGTATTCAGGACCCACCCATGTCTTATCAGCTTCATTCTCTTTATAAATCTTCATGGCAGCATCCAAATTGATGTTGACCTCTTTGTATATTTTCTTGATGAACTTAAAAGTCCACCACTTCTTCCACCTTGGACCTACAGCTGGGTTACATGTTAAATGGGGGGTCAAATCATTAATTGGCAAAGAAGGGGAACACCAAATCGATGCATTTTGGTGTTGTTATAATTGAAATGGGCAAGGAGAAGATGAGAAGCTCAATATGAATGCTCAGCTGCTGACATGGTTGGATGACATAATAGTAGGCACTGATGCTAGAGATAAGGCTGGGCGACAGGAGGCCCAGAAGATGAAGCTTCAGGCTCTCCCTGAACTAAAGCACACCTTAGATCAACGATGGGTGCAGGCCAAGCATGCCCAGGTTGATACTGATGGGGTGCAAAACGCCCAGCCTCTTATCTCGGCCCAGGCCTTGAAACGAACAATTTACATTTTTAATGAAGATGGTTCGATTTGCTTGGTTGGAGAGCAAGGGTTCGAGTCCCACTCCAGCTATGAAATTTTGACTTCAGGTAAAATAAGGCTTCAATTGATTACTCGAGTAAAGGCGCTTTTGGTGTATTTTACCAAAACGGATGGAAGCGTCTGTTTATTGGAGTGTCAAGGCTTTGGCGCACTTCTGCAGAACCTGAATTTCCCCAACCCACTTTAAATATGTTTTTTGCGACCAACATTCCTTGTTGATCAACTTTCTTAAATAAAAACCCCCATTATTTTACGTTTTTTCAATGGTTCCTTGGGCAAACTTAGTGGTGGACCTCTTTGGGGAGGTCTCCAACCATGTGGGCCACTACCTTATCTCGCAATTTACCAAAATCCCAGGGGCACCTGTGGGCCGCCCAGGTCCCCTCCAGATCGAGGCACCCAAAGCCCCTGACGTCAAGCCACACTTGATTATGGACGCCCCTCTGGGGTCCACTTAAGCGGTGATGTTCCTTACTTACCTGGTATTTTATGTTGCTCTTTACACACTTGCCTGGGGTACCCTTTGCACTGGCACCACTCGAAGTGCCTTCCTACCCATTCTTCTAACAGCTAATTCCCTAGCAATGTGGGTTTAAATCCCACATCATCTTTCTGGGAATGAGAGAGTTACAGACATTCTCTTGACATTAGTTGATCAACCATTTTATTATAAATGCATAAGAATTAACCGTGTAGGACTTTCTTTATTAGTAAATTGGGTGCGCTGGCCATTTGTCACTGCCATGATGAGGCTCACCACAGTTTTCTCATTTGGTCTTATACTGGTGTATCTAGGCGTTATTCTTGCAACTACCATTGGGAAGTGCTCACCCTTCCTGCTCGTAACTAGTGGTCTCAGACTTTTCGCGATCCTAAGGTCATGATTCCCCGCCTTTCTCCCAAGATTTACTCAGAAATTCATCAGGCCTTAGCTTCCCTGGAACCAAAACCCTCGTTAGGAAAAAACAATTCGTCTGGTTCCCGTCTGCTTTTGCAAGGAGTGGATCTATTGTCCCAGTTGTCTCCCAAGGTGGGTGACTGGGTTTTTGTGGTACTCTGCACACAGCTGCTCTTGTGGCAAGCAATAGGGGGTTTAGAACAGGTCTTGGAGCAGAATTGACCTGATGAAGCCTCTTTCCATTCCTTCTTTTAGTTCTTTTCTCTGCGTCAAGTGGGTCATCTGATGAAAGTATACTTGAGTGAATTCTGCGAAAAGCCCAGGCTTTGCCTTCAACCAACGAAGTTAAAACGTCATTTCTCTGTTTGACCTTGGACATCTCAATGTGAAACTCCCCAATTTGGCAGTCGCCTCCTTCCAAATTTGATCATCCTGTCGAAACCCTTTGGGGTAGTTTCTCCACCCCAATCCAGAAGGGGCCAAGTAATTTGGCCATCATTGGATCAAATCATATAAATATGGAAGCCGAAAAGTCACACGCGCCTCTGGAAATGAAGGAATTTTACCCTTTTAATCCTTCTACTTCTTCCAAATTTGAAATGTACAGGGGTCTAGACCCAAGAATGAAGTAAAGGTTTCAGATGATTCTGTTGCGATGATGTCACCCATGGTCATCCTTATAAATAGCGCTTTCTCAACTAGTGATTTTTCCTTGAAAGATGAGATGCTTCTCACTGATTTCCTCCCCATCTCGGCAGAAATTGGGAACATCAAAGGGTCCAGACCTAGATTTAACAAAAACAATTCAGTTATCATTTTTTTCTCCCCAACACATTTCCGAGGTGCATTCTGAGGCATTGGCTCAGGGCTTGGGGTGATGGCTCTGGATAACAATGCGCACTGAATTCTTGGAATGAGTGAGGGTTTGTTTGAACCAAAAAATGTGTTTTTATAATGTGAGCAATTTATCCCAAAACGAACCTTTTATTTACTCATATGGTCTGGATGAGGACTCCATTTGAGTCTACCAGATTACTCCTGAGAACCCTCGTTTGACCCCTACCAAGATTAGGGGTTCTAAGGAAGTGGAAAAGGAACTTTGTCACAAATTTAAAGATGTATATGCACCTGCAAGGTGTGGTAGGATATGTGGCCTCAGTAGTAAGAGTGGCCCATTATCCTTCCCCTTCTATGATTCCAAAACATACCCTGATGGCTTATTCAAGCCAGAAAAAGAATTTGGTGGTGAGTTGATGGCATTTTCTGCGTTGAATAAATCCCATTATGGATACTTCTTGTTGTCTGCTACCCTTACATCCTCTTATGGAAAGTTCAGCACAACTATTTTGGTGGATACTGGTGCCTCAAATAATTTTACTGACCAAAATCTTGCTGACTACCTTGAGTTGAGTTACTCACCAGGTGGTATGGTTAGAGATGGGGCTTCTCAAGGTATCCCTACACTAAACATCATGGAGTCAGTCGATTTCCAGATAGGTTCATATCTATTGTCTGATCAGTTTCAAGCTATCAGAAACCTCTTGTCTCCCATCATTTTGGGTGTTGAGTGGTGGCGGAAGTTTGACGTCAGAACAAATTTAAAAGAATACACTTTATCCTTGTCATTAACAAACGGTCACCAGTTAAATGTTCCTCTGTCTGAGGATAATGCCCCAGGCAAATCACCCCATTGGCCTAAGGTTCCCAGTCCATATATTGCCCCTTTGTTGAAGCCCACTGTGGGACTTTCCTTACCTTTTTGTTTAGAGGAGTTGGCATCTTCTTTTGATGCAGCTTCAGCTAGTACGCTACCAGAACATTCCGAGTTTGATTGTAAATTAAACTTACTGTGGATCTGGTGCATATTTCTTCTCCCATATACCCATTGACTGTCCGGGAGTAAGAGGTTTTAGATGTATGGGTGAAGGAGCAGTAGGCCAAAGGAGCCATCTTTCGGTGTACCTCCCCTGTTTGCTCCCCACTGCTCTTTGTGGAGAAGGCTGACGGAACTTTACATCCATGTGTTGATTATGGAAATTTAAATAATGTGACTGTACCCAACCTCCATCCCATCCCTTTAGATTCCCAGATTGCGAGCTATGTGGAGAAGGCAAAGGTCTTCTCCAAGTTGGATTGCCTCAATGCGTTCAATCAAATATGGATAAAGAAGGGCCAGGAATGGTTAACCGCATTCTGTACCAGAAAAGGAATTTTCCAGTTCTGGGTTATGCCCTTTGGGCTTAAGAATGCCCTGCCATCTTTCAACGCCGCATTGATGCTGCGTTGGGAGACTTGTTGGGGTATGTGCTGTTGCCTACATGGATGACATTCTGGTGCTTTCCCCCAATCATGAGTCACATGCAGTTCACCTTCGACAAGTAGTGGAGAGATTGAGGGCCGCATGCCTTACCCTCAAGTTTAGCAAATGAAAATTCTTCAAGTCCCAGGTTAGTTTCTGGGCAACGTCGTTTTTGACCAGGGCCATATGATCACTCCAGACAAGGAAAAGGATATTCGTGAGTGGCCTACCCCCACCTCTGTCAAGGAATTGAGGAGCTTTTTGGGTACATGTACATTCCTTAAGAAGTTCACACCTAATCTCTCCGAGGTGGCAGCCCCCTTATATAAGGCTAGCGGGGCCAAGGTGCTTCAGTGGTCCCCCATTTTGAAGGATGCTTTCCAAGCGGTGAAGTGCACCTTGTTATCCACATCCATCCTTCGCCATGTTGATCCTGAAAAGGAGTTAATTGTGTCCTCAGATGCTTCCAACTTCGCCATTGTGGCTGCCCTGTCACAGGTGGGTGAAGATGGGTCCAAGCATCCCGTGGGATATTTTTCTAGGAAAATGTCTCTGCATGAGTTAAACTACGCCGTATATGACAAGGAGTTACTAGCATTGGTGGAGGCGCTTATTTATTGGCGTCACCACTTACATGGCTCTTCCCAACCATTCTGGGTACGCACTGACCACTGATCCCTGTTGTACTACTGTGCTCCACATGTTTTAACACCACGTCAGACCCGTTGGCATGAAACCCTTGCCCTATTTACATTTTCCTATGAGTTCACCAAGGGCAAGGAGAATGGTTTGGCGGATGCTTTGAGCCGCAACCCTGTTTTGGCTCCCAATCCAAAGGAGGTAGAGATTCACAACACTCAGTTGATGATTCCCCGAGTATGATTCTGCCTCAACTTCCTAAGTCCACGGTACATACGCCAGCGCTCATGCCTTTGGAAAATGCAGCAGATTATAGCATGTTTAGGAAGGTAGTTCTTTCTCAGCCGTTATCAGCCAAATATGCTGTTGTTCTCGCTAAGAGTGCCCTGAATCAGTAGGACTTATCCAGGGGTTATCACGTGAAGGATGAGATTTTGTGGTTTCGGGGGCGCCTATGGGTTCCTGCTGGACCACTGCGCCTGGAGATTATCCAGGACCATCATGATGGGTTCACCGTTGGTCATCCTGGAAAAGCAAAAACCTTGGAGTTGATATGACGCACTTATAGTTGGAAGGGCTTGCCTGTTCAGGTAGGTCAATACTGCAAAGAGTGCCTGATCTGCAATCAGATGAAACCCAATTGGCAACCTTTAGCAGGGTTGCTGGTACCAGTCCAAAAGGCTGAAGGGCCCTGGACTTCCTTATCAGTGGATTTCATTGTGGAGTTACCCGTTTCAGATGGGTATGATGCAATCATGGTGGTGGTGGACCGCTTTACAAAGTTCGCCCACTTTATTCCTTGCAAAACAACTATAACTGCCGCTGAAATGGCCAGGCTCTTCGTCGCCCATGTATTTGCGCTTCATGGGGTTCCTCAAGAAATCATTAGTGACCGGGGACCCCAGTTAACCTCCATCTTTTGGGAAGAATTGTGTAAAAGTCTTCAGATCCGCCCCTGCCATTCAACTGCTTATCACCCCCAATCAGATGGGCAGACTGAGCGAGTGAATCAGTTCTTGGAAAAATTTCTGCGTTTTCACACCACCGCAGACCATTCAGATTGGTTCCTCACCTTCCCATGGCCCAGTTTAGTTACAACAACACTTTGCATTTATCAATCGGTTGTTCACCTTTTTTTGCTAACCACGGCTTTAACCCTGCGTTTAACATGGAGCCCAACTGTGGTTCCAAAGTGGAAGTGGTGCTGACCTTTGCTAAGAATCACAAGAAGGTCTATCAAGGGGTTTCCATAAGTTTGGAGGCAGCTATGCTGGTTTATAAGGAGAATGCTGATAGAAAGCGCCGAGTGGGTCCAGCATACAAAGAAGTGGATCTCGTGATGCTTGATTCTCGCAACTTCCCTATCAAGCAGCCATGCAAAAAACTGGGTCCAAAGAGGATTGGTCCTTACTGGGTAGTTAGAAAGGTGGGACATGCCTCATACCAGTTGGATCATCCCTCCGCATTTCAGATCTTCTCTGTCTTTCATGAAATCAAGTTGACCTTGTTTGAGAGCCCTCCACCTGTGACTCCTGAGGCTTATCTTGTGGATGGAGCGCCAGAATGGGAAGTGGAGGAAATAGTAGCCTCCCGCCGGGTTAAGCGACGCCTTGAGTACTTGGTATCTTGGAAAGGGTTTGATGCAGCAGAGAACAGCTGGTGCCAGCACGGGATTGTGTACATGCCTAAGACCTGATTGAATCATTTCATAATCTTTTCCCTGAGGCTGCAGGATCTCAGCTGGAGCCAGACGTTGCTGCTATGAAGTTGCCGCCAGCACATAAGAACTTCTCCTTAGCAAACGCCCCTGGAGGGGGGTGGTGCCCAAGAAGGAGGAGAGGGTAATGTCATGGTTGGATGACATAATAGTAGGCACTGATGCTAGAGATAAGGCTGGGCGACAGGAGGCCCAGAAGATGAAGCTTCAGGCTCTCCCTGAACTAAAGTACACCTTAGATCAACGATGGGTGCAGGCCAAGCATGCCCAGGCTGATACTGATGGGGTGCAAAACGCCCAGCCTCTTATCTCGGCCCAGGCCCTGAAACAAACAATTTATGTTTAAATGAAGATGGTTCAATTTGCTTGTTTGGAGAGCAAGGGTTCGAGTCCCGCTCCAGCTATGAAATTTTGACTTCAGGTAAAATATGGCTTCAATTGATTACACAAGTGAAGGCACTTTTGGTGTATTTTATGAAAACGGATGGAAGCGTCAGTTTATTGAAGCGTCAAGGCTTGGGCGCACTTCTGCAGAACCTGAATTTCCCCACCCACATTAAATATGTTTTTTGCGACCAACATTCCTTGTTGATCAACTTTCTTAAATAAAAACCCCCGTTATTTTACGTTTTTTCAATGGTTCCTTGGGCAAACTTAGTGGTGGACCTCTTTGGGGAGGTCTCCAACCATGTGGGCCACTACCTTATCTCGCAATTTACCAAAATCCCAGGGGCACCTGTGGGCCGCCCAGGTCCCCTCCAGATCGAGGCACCCAAAGCCCCTGACGTCAAGCCACACTTGATTATGGACGCCCTCTGGGGTCCACTCAAGCGGTGATGTTCTTTACTTACCTAGTATTTTATGTTGCTCTTTACACACTTGCCTGGGGTACCCTTTGCACTGGCACCGCTCGAGGTGCCTTCCTACCCATTCTTCTACTGGCTAGTTCCCTAGCAATGTGGGTTTAAATCCCACATCACCTTTCTGGGAACGAGAGAGTTACAGACACTCTTGAAAGCTGCAGTGTAAAACTGTTAGATCTGTTTAAGAAACTGGCTCGCTAATTCTGTATGCTCATCTAATTGTTGGTGGAAGACAGTGGAACGACAAGGACAGATCTAAAGATTCTTGCATAACTATTTCCAAAATTGTGATGTGAACTGAGGCCTAAAGTCACTAATAATCTCCTGGGGAACCCTATGGTCAGAGACCAAATGAGAAACAAATAAGCCGGCCATTTGTGCCGCAGTTAATTTGGTGTTACATGGAATAAAATGGGAAAAATTGGTAAACCAGATTGCACTACCATTATTGCATCATACCCTCAGACAGGGGTTTTTATAATAAAATCAAGCAAGAGGGGTCCAGGGTCCCACTTCTTTTTGAACTGGTACCAACAACCCCGCAAGAGGGTGACAATTTGATTTCATCCTGTTGAAAACAGAGCACTCCTTTAAATATCTTGCAACTTGTGAAGAAATTCTATTCCAAATAAAGTATGGCGGATAAGCTCCAGGTTTTTGCTTTCCGGGGTGACCTATGGTTATACCATCAAATTGTTCCTTGATTATCTCTAGGCAGATGGATCCTGCAGGAATCCATAAGCAATCCTGAAACCATATTATATTTTCCTTTATATGGTACCCCATAATTATGTCCTTCTGTTTCATCTTGCATTTGGCAAGAATTAAGGTATTTCTGTCATGGCTTGATGACATGATTAAGAGTACCAACTTTAATAATAAAGCTGGTTGTCAGGAGGCCAATAAGGTTAAGTTAGCAGGCCTTTCTGACATCAAAAATACCCTGGAGCAACACTGGGTTCAGGCGAAATATGCTCAGGTTGATCCTGGGGATTAAATGATGCTTGGCCCTGCATTACAGCAAGTGCGTTAAAACGCACCAGCTATATCATGAATAATGATGGTTCAATTCAGTTGCTTGGCGAATGGGGTTTTAAAACCCATTTAATTTTCAATATTTCAAGGTTGGGTCAGCTTAGCTATAAAAATAATTTGATTTCATTTGATCTCAAGATACAGTATACTGGCTAATGGTAGGGTGCGCCTAATGGGTCGCTTAGGCTTTGAAAAATTTCCCCTAATTGACAATTTGCCCCCTCTTGTTTAAATATGTTTCTATGAGACCAACTTTTCTCGTTAATTGTCTTCCTATTAATGATCCTCAGTTTTCTTTACATTTTATAAAATGGTTCCTTGGGCGAACCTGTGCATGAACCTCCTCAAGGAGGTCTCCAACAACTTTGGTCATGTTAATTTTACAAAATTCTACAAAATCTGGTTCACTGCTGTGCAGCCCTGGTCCCCTCCGGATTGAGGCACCCAAGCACTCCTGCACCCATCTCCACTTGGCTATGGATTCCCCTTTGGGGTCCACCAAGTCTTATTGTTTCTAAGTTTTTTACTACTACATACAGCATTGTACGCCCTTGCCCTGGGTCCCTTTTGTTCTGGCATCCTCAGCGGTGTCTTGTTTACCATCTTGATGGTAACTAGCTCCCTGGCAGTGTGGCAGTGCATCCTGCACCACATCTTTGGGAATGGGAGTTACATGCATTCTCTTTACATTAGACGACCAACCTCTTTACTTTACGTGCACTAGAATTATCCATGAGGGGATTTCACTGAGTGCAAATTGGGTACGGCTGGCGTTTTTAAGGCCTCAATGGGGCTCACCACCGTTTTTTCACCTGGCCAATGGTTGATGCGTCTTGGAGTTATTTTTTCTACCTCCAACTGGGAAGTGCCCACCATTCTTGCTTGTAAATGGTGGATTTGGACGTTTTACAATCTGGGTGTCATTCTCCCTGACTTTACTTCAAAATGGACAAAAACGCATTAATTAAAATGGTTTTTTTATTGGCACCGAATTTGGATGGTGCAGGTGGGTCATCGCCTTAGGGCCTGGTGGTCATGGCCTTTGATAAAAAGGCATAAATCGCCGCCAAAATTAGTATGATGTCATTCATGGTCCAAAACGCGTTTTATAACGCTAGTTCCTTATAAAAAGTAGCCAAATATCATCTCTTGTGGCTCTAGTATGGAATTCATTTCTATATACCATATCACTCCAGATAACCCGCGCTTGACCCCTACCATGATCCGCAGAACATAGGCGTTGTTAAAGGAGTTTATTTTGCAATATAAAAATGTTTATGAAACTGCTGAAGGTCTGGTAGGATATGTGGCCTCAGTAGTAAAAGTGGCCTATTATCCCTCACCAGTCTATGATGCAAAAACATACCCTGGAGGCATGCTTATGCCTGATGAAGAGTTTTCTGGTAAAGTGTTTGCTTTTCTGCTTCAAATAAAGACCATTTGGGATATTTTTTGTTGACTGCTACACTTTAATCCCCTTTAGAGAAACCTAGCACAACTATTTTGGTGGATACATGAGCCTCTGAGAATTTTATTGACCAAGACCTGGCCGACTACCTTGATTTGAATTACTTACCAGATGGTATGGTTAGGGGAAGTGCTTCCCAAGGTATTCCCACGCTGAAGGTTCTGGGGTTAGTGGATTATCAAGTTGGCAAATATCATTCGGCTGACCGCTTCCAAGCTATCAAAAATATCTTGTAACTCATTATTTTGGGGAGTAAAGTGGTATGAAATTTTGACGTCAGAACCAACCTGATTGACAACACCTTGTCCTTAACTTTGAAAAAGGTCATATATTAGTTCTCCCTTTGTCTAAGTCATATTCTCAGGGAGATCTGCCCACTGGCCCAATATCCACACTCTCAGTCTTGCTACGTTGCTGAATCCCTCTCTAGAGGTACCCTTACCTTCCTGTTTAGAAGGAGTTGAAATCTTCGTTTGATGCGGCTTCAACCAATGTAATACCAGCTCATTCAGAGTTTAGTTGAAAGTTCAAACTCACTGTCAATATGGTGCGTATATTTTATCCCATTTACACTTTGAATGTATGAGATGAAGCGGCCTTAGATGTTTGGGTTGAGTGCAGTTAGCTGAAGGCGCAATACTTCACGTACCTCCCCAGAATGCTTCGCACTTTTTTTGTGGGAAGGCTGATGGTACCTTATGCCCATGCATAGATTATGGGAATCTCAACAACTTCCCAGTACCAGACTTGCGTCCCATCCCACTGGACTCACAGATTACTCGCTATGTGGTGAAGTAGAAAGTCTTCTCCAAACTGGATTGTTTAAACGCGTATGATCAGATCCAGATCAAAAAGAGCCAGGAGTGGCTGACTGCATTCCATACAAGAAAATGAATTTTCAGTTTCAGGCTATCCCTTTGGGATTCAAAATGCCACTGCTATCTTTTAACGCCGTTTTTGATGCAGATTTGGAGACCTTCTGTGGATATGCGTGGTACCTTATATGGATGATATTCTAATATTTTCCCCTGATCATGAGTTCCGTGCATTACAAATTTGGCAGGCGGTGGAGCATTTGAGGGCAGATGACCTTACACTAAAAATCACTAAATGTAAATTCTTCAAGTCCCAGGTCACCTTCCTGGGAAACGTTGTGTTTGACTAAGGCCACACGATAACTCAGGACATAGAGATGGCGATTTGTGAGTGGCCACACCAACTTTGGTCAAGGAATTGAGAAATATTTGGGGACATTTAAGTTCCTTAAAAAATTCACGCCAAATCTTTATGAGGTGGTGGAGCCCTTGTATAAGACGTATGGGGCAAAAGTGCTCCAGTGATCCCCCATTTTGCAGGATGCCTTACAAGCTGTAAAGTGCACCATGTTGTCACGTCCATCCATCGCCATGTGGATCTAGAAAAAGAAATCATTGTGGCTACTGATGTCTACAACTTCGCCATAGTGGCTGTCTTATTACAAGTATGCGAGGATGGAATAGAACATCATTTGGGATACTTTTCAGGAATATATCTCTACCAGAGTTAAACTAAAACGTATATGACAAAGAGTTATTGGCAGTGATTAAGGCGCTTACCTATTGGCGTCATCACCTACATGGCTCAACTCAACCATTCCACATTAGTACAGGTCATTGTGCCTTGTTGCACTACCACGCACCTAATGTATTGACCCCAAGAAAACCCGCTGTCATGAGACTCTGGCCCAATTTTTGTTTTCTTATGAGTTTACAAAGGGCAAAGAGAATGGTTTGGCGGATGCTTTGAGCCAAAATCCTGCACTATCTCCTGATCCCAAGAAGATAGAGATGCATAATATCCATTTGATGATTCCGCCGGGTAAGATTGTGTCACAACTTCCCTCTTATTTGGCCCATAGACCAGCGCTTGATCCTCTTAAGAAAATGTGGAGGAATATGGTATGTTCAGAAATGTAGTCCTTTCACAGCCTTTGAAAATCAATAATACTATGGTCCTTTCCAAGAGTGAGTTATTATAGAGGACATTACCAGGGGTTACCACGTGAAGGATGAGATGGCGTAGTTCCAGGGGGCGTCTATGGGTTTCCGCAGGACTACTTCGCCTGAAAATCATCTGGGATCATCATTATGGAACCACTGTTGGCCATCCTGGGAAGGCAAAGACTCTAGAATTAATCTGGCGCACTTAAAATTGGAAGGGATTAGCTGAGCAGATTGCCAGGTATTGTAAGGAGTGCCTGGTCTGCAATCAAATGAAGTCAAATTTCAAGCCTCTCGCGTGGTTGTTGGTACCAGTTCAAATGGCTGAAGAGCCTTGGACTTAATTATTGGTGGATTTTATTGTGGAGTTGCCTGTGCCTAATGGCTACGATGCCATCATGGTAGTGGTGGACCTTTTTACAGAGTCGCCCACTTCATTCCCTGAAGAACCACAGTTACCATGACTGAGATGGCTAGGCTCTTCATCTCTCTTGTGTTTGCTCTTCACGGGGTCCTACAAGAAATAATTAGTGATTGTGGAACCCGGTTTACCTCTGTATTTTTGGAAGAATTATGTAAGACTCTTCATATCCGTCCCTGTTGTTCAACTGACTACCACCCCCAATCAGATGGGCAGACTGAACGAGTGAATCAGTGCTTGGAGCAGTTCCTGAGATGTCACACCACCGCAGACCATTCAGATTGGGTTTCTCATCTCCTCATAGAAAATTCAGCCATAATAACGCCCAACATGCATCAATAGGTTGTTCCCCCTTCTTCGCCAACTATGGCTCCAACCCCACCTTCAATATGAGCCCAGTTGTGGATCCAAAGTGGAAGCAGTGGTGAATTTTGCAAAAAGATTAAGAAAGTACACCGGGGTGAGCATTGTCAGGATCACAGATTGATACCACAGTTCCTTTATTATAAATTGGCCAGATGTCCCAAAGTCCATGGGTGATGGATACTTACCTTGGAACTTCTCTTGATAAAGAAGTCTTGTTGATCCAGATATCAAGTCTGGAGAGGCAAATTTCAATTAGATACAATTTTACCTATAATTGCTAAAGGAGAAAAGGCGTAAAGTTTATTAGCTTAATAACAACTATATATGGGTAATTGGGGAGGTGTTTTGGGGAAAATCCAAGCCTCCTAAGCCTAGATCCAATAAAATAAACGAAGCGATAATTTGTTAAAAGCCCAATTATCTCAGTTGAATTGGTTGTGTTTGTCTCATAGTCATGTTTGTAAACAAGGTTGGGTGGCTTCAAGAGAGTATGATTTGACTGTGTTGGTTGAGGTTGATCTCGCTACGATAATAGTTGACAATTTGTCAAGATTTATCACTGACAGAAGTTAAGGGCTTTTTGGTCATATTGGGATCAATTCCCATCATCTTACGCATCCGTATCCACATTTCAGGTAGAAATCCTGACAATACCCCCTCAGTATCTTGGTTCAGGGGGAAAACGGATGGAGAAAGTGACTATGTACAGTCTACAATGTGCCCTGAGAAACCTCTATGATTGATTGTTTATTGCCCCATATATATATACATGATAAGGCCCTGACAAGTTGGTGTCCAATTTGTGATCAAGACCTATAGGATGGTGATGGTAGAATAGGACTATGTTACCTAATTGGAAGGTGTGTAGGGGAGAATGCTTATTTTTAAATTGAGCAGTTTCTCTACTGGTTGTGGTGGACAGGTTTTCGGCAGCCAGGGCCTGAAGTCTTATGATTTCAAATGTAATACTTTGCATAGAGACTTCGGTGCTTCAGGAGAAGCTTGGTCAAGCATCTCCTGAACTTTGGAAGGCAGGTGGGTATTTTCGCCATGCAACGCTTGGAATGGCGACATCTAAGTAATTTTATGGTAATTAATCCAATAGGCCAGAATTGCACCAGGCAAATATTGGGGCCAATGAAGGGGGTCAATAATAGCCATTTTCTGGAGTGTTGCAGTTAGATTACCATTTACCCACTTTACCATATCATTGCTTGCAGGATAGTAGGGGTGGAGAATCCCTGTGTGGTATCCTCAGTCCAGATAAATCTTTCGCCAGCGTCAAGCGGAAATTTTGTCCATTATCAAAAAGAATGATGTTAGGGTACCTATGCTGGGTGATAATCCTATTATATAAAAAATTAGCGGTAGCCTTTGTCAAAGTGGTGGGGAGTGATACGGCTTTGATCCATTTAGTTAGATGGTCCACGGCTAGAAAGAGGAACCAATGTCCATTGGAGGCTCGAGGAAGAGGTCCCACAACATCAATGATAATAATATGGAATGGTTTACAGGGTGGGACCACGGGATGCTAAGAGTGGGGATTAGGTCCAGCTTGATTTTTACTTACAAGACAGGACTTTAGTACATCCTGGATAGAAACAATCATAACCTCCCAATAACATTGAGTTTTAAGCCACTGGTTGGTTTTAGAAATTCCCCATGGCCAACTTGCTGATGTCCCACTAATATGATTTCAGTTCAAGCCAATGGTCTTAATAAAGCACCCATTGTTTAGACACAAGATTGCACAATTGACCGTTCTTGACTTGTAGATCTTTTTTCTAATTCCTTTTGGAGGGTTGGGAATTTGTCCTTCCATAACTGTGGTTGGGCTAGGAGGTCATAGAGTCAATCCTCTTCAGGGTCAGTTATAGTTAAGATGGGAAGCAGAGATAAGCATTTCGCTTTTTGATGTATGACCTGTTTGGTGGATAATAAAAAAGTCATATTTTTAGAGTTTTAATGCACACCGGGATAATCTCCCACAAAGGTCCTTCAATTGCTGTAGCCAACCTAAGGAAGCATGATCAGTTACAATGGTAAGATGCTTCCCATTTAAATAGGGTCAGAAATTCTTAATGGCCAGTAGGACCACCAAGCATTTGCATTCTGTAATGCTATAATTACGTTTGGCTTTAGATAAGGTCATGTTGTAGTAGGCGATGGGATGGTCCACTAAGTTCTCATCATTCTGAGATAGTATGGCTCCTATGGCAATATTGCTAACATCAGTAAAGAGGAGGAAGGGTTTATTAAAATCAGATGAATAGTTACTGTAGAGTGGGAGAGAGAGATGCGTAGCAGGTCAAATGCCTGATGTTGCTCTCCTCTCCACTAAAAAGGTATTCCTTTATTCAATACATACACCAGAGGCTTGAAGGTGTCTGTGAAATGGGAAATACATTGGCAATAATAGCCCACCATTCCTAGGAAAACTTGTACATATTATAGGGATTTAAAGGGTCATCTTAGAAATAGCCAAGACCTTATCATCCATAGGAATATTCTGGATTTACTGACCTTATGACCCAAAAAATCCATTTTGCTCTGAAAGAAAGAACATTTTAACAGCTTAAGTTTTTATAACGATTTCCATAACCGCTAAAAGTTTTGCCTGAGGTGATCTAAATGTTCAGTATAGGTTCTTGAAAAAATGGTAATATCATCAAGATAAACTAGTATGCAGGAGCGTTTTAAATCGCCTAGTAGTCCATCCATAGCGCGTTGGAAGATAGCAGGGGCATTAAATAATCACTGAGGCTTGAGTGGGCTCAAATAGTCCTTCACTTGTGCAAGAACGCATTTTGTCTAATCTTCTGGTGACAGTCTACTTACCAGTATCCACTGGCGAGATCCATAGCTAAGAAATAGTGGGACCCCGACATTAAGCGTAAAGAGTCATCTATACGTGGCAGGGGTTAACTATCTTTGCAAGTGATAGAGTTGAGGCGGCGATAACTCATAACAACCCGGTGACCACTGTACTCAATTCTAAATTAATAAGAGCGGGGAAGCCCATGGACTTTTGAAAGGCACAAGTCACCTGGCCTCCAACAGTTGCTGTAACTCTAGAGCCACTTGAGCTTCCTCCACTTTGGATTTTTTATGGTCAGGATTTAATTGGAGGGTGACCTTCAGTTTCAATTTTATGGATTACCCCAGACATTTTCCCATAGTCACTTGGTCCCAAGGAAAAATATCGCCACACACCTTATGGAGGTAATTGACATCCTGGCATTTTTCAGTGTAAGATTATCCACAATTCTACTGTCAACCAAAGCTATGGTGGGTGGGGGATCAAATCCTAAATCCTGTATTGAGCCAAAACAATTCACATTGGCAATATTCTTAAAGGGGCATAGTTTTACATAAGCGATAGGGTCATGCTGAGGAACCTGGAGAGGTATAGTAGTTAAATCCCTTAATAGAATAGAGATAGACTCCCATAGGCAGAATCCAAAATCCCTAGGAAGGTTAATGCTTCCTTGATGGAAGGGTTTGGTTGTCCACTATGCTCCAAAATTTGATCAGGAGGGGTAAGAATCTAAATACTCATATCTACAATAACTTGGGAGCCAGAGGTTATTGTAATAGAATGATGGGTATACAGAGGGATCCCTCTCTGGCATCCACAGCCTCTGGGGGTAACTTAGTTTTTTCCCCTAAGACTTGGTATTCTATTTTTGCAAATGGAGGATGGGTATTTGGGGAATCATGTCCATTTTCAGGGCTCCTTCAATTTTGATGGGGAGTTCGAATATTAACAAAATCTGACACCCCTAATAGTGATAGGTCTTTTTTCTTGTGGTTGATGATGCAGTTAAACTCCCGCATTAGTTGGACCCAAATAAGAAGCTCATAGTTATCATTTTTTAGCACAACAGTAAGGGGCAGTAATTAATAGCTCCCAAAATAAAGGGATAAAGCAGAATAGGATCCTATTGCCATAGTAGATTGACTACCTGCCGTCCCATATTAAGCTTCATGAATCAAGTCTGGAGCCATTTTCATCTTTTTTGAATAAGCCACGAGGAAATAATGTTAACTGGAGAACCAGTGTTAATTATCGCCAGGACTTTAACCTTATGGACTACTACTTCGACTTGAACCACTGATGATCCTAATTGGGAGTTAGTAACTAGTAGCTGTCATTAGAGATTTGCAGTGAAGCAAGATGAGGATTCTGCTGTGGTCAAGCTCAGGGTTTTTTCAAAATCGTTTAAAAGTTTTTCTGCCAAGGCTTGGCTTTCAATAGAAGAGCTGACCACCAAAATTTATTTGGATAACTGACCAACGTAAAAGTAAGAAAGCTAGATGTTTTTTTTTCTTTAATAGACAGAAAGACTTCAACTTCTGATGGGTCATCTAACAAAAAACAACCGGAAGTACTGGATATGCAGCTAGAACTAGAGCAAAAATTTTGAAGCACTTGTTTTCCGTCAGCATAGGGTTGCCTCTTGCCCTAGACTGACTGATCTTTTGCTAACTTACGTTGAGGGATGTGGTAATCGACTACAGTGTGGTTTTTTCTTCTGCAAGGTGTGCAGTATAATTCAGGTGTAGGAGAATTGGGGGTGTAATGGCCAATACTTGGGACTGGTTCTTATTGGTGTCAATAAGAGGTGGACTGATGGATTTGCGTAGTTTGGCCGGGATTTCCAATAAGCCTCTTTAGTATGAAGGAGGAGTGTTAAGTTAGAATTCACTTTTTAAGATAAAGTAAAATATTAGGCATATTTTTAAACGCTGAAAATGCATCGGTAATGGCATTGTCTTACATAAGGCGATTCCCTGCAACTATAGTTTGTTCTTTAAGGTAAAAACAGTGGGTGAATTTGCTGATAGTTTCCCCCAATTGATGCTGATACCCATAAAGGTCTATTTTTGGTTGGGTAAAGTTTAGTCGCTCCCAAATTCCTGAAGAAAGGCAGGCTTGGCATCAGTCCAAGTTTAGCAATGTATCAGATGGGGGACCATAATGCCTTGAGGCATACAGCTAATACAGTTAGTGAAGTGTTTAACTAGTGTTGGTTAGTCACTTACTCCATAGAACTTTCATAGCAATATAAGAAAGAGAAAATACTTCCATCTCCAGGGAAATATTTTTCAATGAACGAAGGTTTAAATGTACCAATTAGGGGTTGGTGGACAAATGTCATGAAAAGATATGGGGACAGCACTTTCACCTAATGAAGAGGCGGTATCTCAGAAATACACATGAGGTTGAAGCGCATCTACTTGTCTCCGCAGATTGTTAAGGTCGTCAACTATTAAATCTACTCGTTTGTGGGTGGCACTGAGAGCCAATTTTGTAGTGACAAGTTATTTTAATTGGTGTACTTCATTTTTTAAAATCGGTATTGATGGCTTGGAAGTTGAGTTAATGTTTTGGGACCATCTAGTACTAAAAAAAAGAAGTTGAGTTAATGTTATTTGGTGGTAAGCACTCTATGCTCTAATCCATGTACTAAAGCAGGTAGGGTGGCCAAGGTCCCAAGGCGTTTGCGATGAACAGATAAGGAAACTTTGGGATAGAGGGGAACTCCATCCCAAATAAGTTGGGCTCCTTGGATGACACATCCTAATTGGATATGAAGATTTTTCTTGTTAGATTAATGCCTGAGACTTTATCAGAGATTCTGGGGTCACCACTGGGTCCTGGAGGACCTCTGGGACCAGGGGTCCCCTTCCTCCATCTTGTCTATCATGACCAGGGGGTCCTCTTTCACCATCTTGCCATCATGACCAGGGGGTCCTCATTCACCTTCACATCCATTATAACTTCGAGGTCCACGCTCACCAGGCCCTCCTTGAAGCCCAGAGTTATAGAAACTATTCTGGCCTTCCCTTAATTCGTAGATCATTTCCTCTAAGGTTTGGAGGCGTTAATCAATAGAGGTGATAAAGTTACTAAAATCTGAGCATACTTGCAAGCAATCTATGACTTTAAATGGACACAACCTCTAGTTAGCTAAAACAAGTTGTGAGTTCCGTCTGAACGAAACTCATAACTCATTGATCCAAACGGTTGAACACATCTTGTATTTTATTAATAAACTGCCAATTTTCACAATCACAGTTCAGTTTTCATTGCTAAACTGGGAGGCAGATTGATAGAGTTGGATGAACTGTGAGTGTATGGTCTCCAATAGCTGCAAGTGGCGGAGTAATTCTTGATGATGGAATCCCGCTACCTTGAAGTAAATGGTATAATGTGGGATGGACAAAGTGATGCAGATAGCATTCTGTATGTCCAGCTTCAACTTGTTCTATATTGAGCGAAGAACTTTGAGCTAAGTTCATCATAGGAGCTTGCATGGCAAGAACTCTTCTTCTCTTGGCTCAGCCCCAGGCTCGAAGGCCCCAGATAAAAGGAGCTGGAGAGCTTCAGACAAGTCAGATAGTTGTAAGCTGTATTTTCCGATGAATGGAGCAAAGATGGTCACTTCTGTAGAAGGGGGAAAGAGAATATCATGGTTGGTTGAAGTATTACCAACATTCATAATGATTGTCCAGTAGCTGAGATGGGCGGCTTAACAATATGAGGAGTTTTACAAAACAGAATTGTTACAATCTGTTTTTGCTTTTGTTTATTTTTATCATTTTTACCACAAACTAGTGGTGGTCCCTGCCAGGTGACCCCGAGTTCCCTGTAAAAGCTAATTTGGGGAAAAGAGGAGGTGTGGTCACAGCCAAGAACCATTGACCTGAGTCATATACACTAGGTCTAAACAACCCAGGAGGTACGACCTGGCCTGGCCCCTGCCCCGAGAGGGAAAGCTAGGTTGGAAGTGGTAGGATCAGTTGGGGAGGCCCCCCAGCTGAGATAAATATGGATACTGGGCAGACAAGCCCAGGATACCCTGGCCCCTGCCCCAAAGAGGGCAAGACAGGATGAGGGGGACTAAGGCCACCCAAAACTAGCCTGGGTGACCAAGCCCAGGATACCAGGGTTAGATCTGCAATACTGGCCCCAGCGCTGATGCTAGGTGTCAATCCTGATGCTGGAACCTCCTCTAAAGCTGGACCAGTGCCAATTCTGGGTGCCAATCCCAATGCTGGGACCTTCTCTTGATGCCGGCCCCAGCGCTGATGCTGGGTGTCAATCATGATGCCAGCCCCAGCACCAATGCCAGGTGTCAATCTTAATGCCAGCCCCAGCGCTGATGCTGGCTCTTACACTGATGCTAGGGCCACTCCCCAAAGATTCTTGCATGATCCCGCCATTGTGTCCACGATGGCTAATTTGGCCCATTCCACCCTGTCACCTGGATATGGTGCTCCCACCTTAGCTCTGACCCCTAGCCAAGGCTTGAGGGGGCTCTGTTGGGATTCTCCCTTTATTGGGGAAGCCCTGACTAGGGTCACAACCCACTTAAGGGTGGATGCTGGATTAGGCTCCCCATTAACTTTGGTAAGCCTGATCTAAAGTATCAGGGATCAGCCCTGATAATATTAATAAATAAGTTAAATTATAAATAATTCAATACTGTTAACTAATGCCGAGGATGTCAAAACTCAATTGAGTTGCAGTGAAGCCCCTTTCAGCGCTTGCACCCCAATCAAGTTACCCTTTCAGTATCACCGGTGAATTATGCCAAGAATGGTCCTGCTCCCCTTGTGTTATTTACTTATCTCAGTTGGCAATTGACTCCAAGATTTCCCTTTTCCAATCCAAATATAGCCTCAAGGTCCTATAAATACCTCAAGGCTTATTTCAATAATAATACCATCTTTTGCAATATTTTTCCTTTTTAGCTTACCTAAGGCTTTTAAGGCCTATTATCTCGCTGGGGGCTTCAGGGCCCTGATTAGTTACAGGCACAGGTTGGGGTTGTTCCCCATGGCCCAACAAGCTTGAACTTGGATGCAGCTATGCAAGCTTATAAACGAGAATGTGGAAAGGAAGATACGGGTAGGTCCTGCGTACATGGAAGAGAGTCTCGTTATTCTGGATGCTAAAAACATCCTCATCAAGCAACCATGTAAAACTGTTCCCAAATAGGATTGGACCTTAATGCATTGTCAGAAAGGTGGACCATACCTCATATTAGTTGGATCTCCCCCTCCTCATTTGAGATATTTTCAGTCTTCCATAAAAGTAAGCTTACATTGTTTGAGGGCCCCCACCAGAGTCTCCAGAGGCTTATCTCGTAGATGGAGTGTTGGAGTGGGAAGTGGAAGATATTGTAGCCTCACATCAAGTAAGAAGAAGGCTTGAGTACCTTGTATCCTGGAAGGGATTTGGCGCTGTGGAGAAAAGTTGGGTACCAGCGCATGAATGCGCCCATACCCAGAATTTGATCAAATTTCTTCATAAGCATTTCCACAATGCTGCAGGAACCAATTCTCAACAAACCATCGCCACTATGAAGTTGGCCTCAGCTCACAAGAACTTTTTTTCTGACAAAAAGCTCTGGAGGGGGGTGGAGCCTCAAAAGAATGAGAGGGTAATGTCATGGCTTGCTGACAAGATTAAGGGTACCAACTTTAAGGATAAAGCTGGTTGTCAGAAGGCCAGAAAAGTTAGGTTAGCTGGGCTTCCTGACCTCAACCACACACTGGACCAACGCTGGGTTCAGGTGATATATGCTCAGGTTGGTTCTGGAAAATTACATGATGCTCAGCCCTGCGTTACAGCAAGGCATTAAAACGCGCCTGCTAAATCATGAATAATAATGATTTAATTTGATTGCTTGGCAAACTTCATTTTAAAACCAATTCAAATTTTGATTTTGCGATGTTGGGTCCGAATTTTCTACAATCAATAACTAAAGTTTAGTCAATCTCAAGCCACAGTATCCTGGCCAATGGTAGGTTGCGGCTATTGGGTTGCTCAGGCTTAGAACCACTTCCCCCATTTGACAATTCGCCCCCCATTGTTCAAATATGTTTCTATGAGACCAACTTTCCTCATTGGTCGTCTTCCTAATAAAAATCCCCTGTTATCTTTACATTTTTTAAAATGGTTCCTTGGGTGAACTTGTGCATGGACCTCCTCAA
Source organism: Massospora cicadina (assembly GCA_022478985.1). Lineage (NCBI taxonomy): Eukaryota > Fungi > Entomophthoromycota > Entomophthoromycetes > Entomophthorales > Entomophthoraceae > Massospora > Massospora cicadina. The sequence continues at coordinate 71,794 of JAKSZP010006723.1, forward strand.
GGAGGTCTCCAACAACTTTGGCCATGTTAATTTTCAATATATCTACCAAATCTGGTGCCTTGCTGGTCAGCCCTGGTCCCCTCCGGATTGAGGCACCCAAGCACTCCTGCACCCATCTCCACTTGGCTATGGATTCCCTTTTTGTTCAATTCAAGTCTTGTTGTTTCTTAGTTTTCTACTACTATATACAACATAATAAGCCCTAGCTCTGATTTCTTTTGTTCCAGCATCCTTAGCGGTGCCATGCTTACCATTTTGATAATGACTATTTCCCTGGAGGTGTGGCAGTGCCTCCTGTACCACATCTCTGGGAACGTGAAAGTTACAGACACTCCCTTACAATTTCAACGGATAAAAACTGAGAAAGGACGATTTTTCTGAACAGAGCATATTCCTCTAGATTCTCCAGAGAAGTGAGGACTGGAATACATGCTGTGGTGGTGGGTCATTAAGATACAATCTTATCTAGAGGAATCTATAGGTTGGTGTTATATAGCTCCACTTTGTTTGGATCAGGAGCTAAATCAGGAATTCGGTTCATAGCGTCATCCAAACCTTTTCTTATCTTTTTGAACTCATAACAGAACACTAATTGAGCAAGGGTCTCATGCCAGCGGGTTTGCTGAAGGGTCAGGACATGAGGGGCCTAGTAGTACAATAAAGCTCAACGGTCAGTAAAGATGTGGAATGGATGGGTAGCACCATGTAGATAAAGCGCAGATAGGTCAGTTCTTCTAATACCGCCAATAGTCATCTGTCATAAAAAGCATAACTCAACTCGGGTAAGGACATCTCTCATGAAAAGTGTCCTATGGGATCTTCAACTCCATCTTTGCTCACTTTTAGCAGAACAGCACAACAGCAAAATTGGAATCTTCTCTATCCAGATTATACTCTTTATTGGGATCCATGTGATAAAGATCTGATGATGAGAGCAAAGTGCGCTTAACATCCTGGAAGGCATTCTTCAATGCAGTTCACTGAAGAATATTTGCCACATTGACTTTATACAAGGGTGCAGCTACCTCAGAAAGTTTTGGCTTGAACTTCATGAGGAAGATGAAAATCCTTAAAGAGTTTATCAATTCTTCATCTGAGGTTGGTGTGGGTCACACAAAAACTGCCTTTTCTTTGTCAGGAGTGATCATATAGCCTCTTTCAAATATGATGTCGCTAAAAAGTGACTTAGGACTTAAAGAACTAACACTTACTGATCTTTAGCATCAACTAGCTGACCTTAAATGCTCAACCACTTGCCTTAGATAAATCTCACGAAATGATTGATCAAGGAGAAAATAAGGATGTCGTCCATATAAGCCATATCATATAAAATCAACAACAATTAAATCCTGCATCAATATGACATCAAAAACTGCAGATGCATTCTTAAAGCCAAAAGACATGGCCTAAATATGTAATCCCCTTACTGGTACAGAATTTTTTGAACCATTCATGATCTTTTTTGACACAGATCTTTTCAAAGGCGTTTAAGGAATTCAGTTTGGATAAGACTCTTTATTTCTCCAGATAGTGGGAAATTTGTGTCTTCATAGTAATGGGAGGTAAACGGGTAGGGTGACATTTTTCAAGTTACCATAATATACACAATAACATAGAATACCATCAGCCTTTTCCACAAAAAGCAATGGTTAACATAATGGAGAGTTATTCTGAAAGATGACTCCATTTTCAAGTTAATCTGTAAGAAAAACATCCAATTTTGCTTCTTTCTGAAGAGTCAAAGGGTAGATTGAGGGAGATGCTAACCAGGTCCCCTGTGAGTTTAAGTCACAATTGTACTCTTTATCTTCTAATATATTTTCAAAATCCACTGTAGGGCTTCCATTTTTATTTCTCTATGGTGCTATGCCCTAGAATCCCAATAGGTAATAATTGTAGCAGTTTGACTGCAACAGGTATTTATTTATTTTCTCGGTGTGCCATATCATATTGAGGTTCCATCATCTTGAGTGTCTTTCTTAAGGTAATATTGTTGAAAGGCCTTGTTGAAGCCAAGGGACTTCAAAAAGATATAGATAAGATGTCAGCTTTATTTTAGTATAAAATAGGGATTTTTATACATTACATATAACAACTTAAACCCCAAAAGAATAAAGACATATTGGATGTGTCAGTCCCCTGGTCAGCCATCCTTGAATAAATAAAAAAGAATTAAGACAAATAAAATTAAGAGATGGGAGAATCTGGATGGGAGGTTCTTGGTCAGGCGATGCATCCAGATTTTATGAAGGCCTTTGTAGCATATTTTTGATAGGTAGAAAAGGTATTTCATATGAAACAAATTGGAAGAGAATTGGTACAACTTAAGTGATCATCAAACAGATTCTTACATCCTACCCTTTTGAGGGTAAGTCTTATTTTATAACCTCATATGTCACCTAATGTTGTAGTCATCTGACATTTTGATGATTATTTGCTTTGGTTAATTAAGATTTCATCTTGGTGTATTCTGGTTTTAAGTTGATCAACTGTCATTTTTTATGTCTAATTAGTGTAATTTTCTTTGAACCTCTTTTTGAATCTAGGCATGAATTGTCTCATAGATTTTGATTGGTTAATATTATTTCTATCATGTCTAATACTATGGTATCTGGCATCACTTATTTAATAATATTAACAGGGGAGTACCGACGTAGAAATCAGCCATGTACACAGTTGATATTTACTCCAGTATAAAAAGACTTGATTAAGTATTCATCTCCACATCAGAAGGTCACAGCGTATGGCCCATCCAAGAAAGAATCCAATTATCCTCCTTGGGCGCTACACATTTGTGGTAGTACAACAATAAATTTAAAAACTCAAAAGCGGTTAAAGGGTTAAAGGGTGTATTTACTGCTTGACTTTCTTTTAATACTATTTTGGGTAGATTTATCATTGCCTATGATCAAAGTTATATAATCTTCTGGACTAATTTTCTTAACACTTTTTAGGCCTTTGGTATTATTGTTGATAATTTCAAGGCTAACAGGGCTATATTGCCAAATTCTTTTCCATATAAAGCTTTAAAGGGTGACATTTTAATGATGCAATGAAAGCTTATCTGTAAGCCATCAAAGCACTTGAGAGTTATAGTTCCAACGAAATAGTTTAGTAGTAGCCATCCTTCATAGTATTGAGACTGACATTCCATTCATTCTCTCTACAAACCTACTAGTTAGTGGTTTTTAGAGCACTGAAAATAATCGTTGAAATCTCATGCTCATAGCTAAGATTCTCACAACTCTTAAAGCATAGTTTTTCCCATTATTGCATAGCATTACCTGCGGGCAACTGTGCCTAGTAAATATATTGATATAATAAACTAGCAGTAGTTTTGGCAGTCTACTCAGGAATTGCAATTGCTTTGACTCACTTTGTGAAAGGTTTAACCCCTACAATAATGTATTAATTTCCTCCTGTAGATTTGCAAATTAGACCAATGAAATATAAACTAATGGTATGGAATGGCTGTTGGGGGGCCATGGGCTGATACTAGTACTTAGTCTTATGTGTGGCGTTTGTTTCTGACAACTTATACAGGTGTCTAAGACTTCCACTACAGAGTCCAGTATTACTTAAAAATGTTTACTCTTAAGATATTCATAGGGGTTTCTGGATCCACCATGCCCTAAGTTTTATGTGCTTCCTTTAAAACTAGTACTTATTTCAAAGGTCTCTTTAAAATAACCAATTTGTTCTAACTTTATTGTATGATACCTAACAAGAGCTTTAGTATTTCAAGTGTGATCTAAAAAATTTTATGATGGTTCATCTTCTTCCTTCCAAGAGTCCAGCTTCTTGAGTAGGTCATGTAACTGTCAAGTTTTGCTGTTTTCTTGATGGAGAATAGAAATCTAGCCCAGTTCATCTACATTCAAGTGCTTTGTCAAAATTCTGATAATACTGGACAAAAAGATTTGAATAGCCTTTCAGATTGATGAGAATCCACTGACCATGATGATTATTTATATTTATATTAGCACCTTGGGATAAGGGTGATATTGGGCTATAAAGGGTTATTATTGGATCGCCTTCAAATAAGCCAATAAGGCAATGTTGATGTTCAACAAATATTAATTAGGTTGCCTTAAACTAAGGAGATAGAGAATTTAAGAATACCATACTGGAACCAATGAGAATATGGTGGAACTGAATAGTTTAAGCCAAGGGAACGGTATCATCTGAAGTCGCTGATATATAAGCAAGATGAATTGATTATAAGTGGAGAATTGTTAGTAGTTTTGAGAGAGCACAACAGAGAGGAACCTCTTGTTGGAAATAGGATTGAAATTGGCTCACTGGTGCTTGCTGCCTGAAATCTAACGATGTAAATCAAGGGCTTTTCTTGCCGCTGATAGGAAGATAATAAAAATAAAAATAGCAGCTGATAAAAAGCTTAATTTTATAATTTAATAGGGCACCATGTGGGATAAAAGAGAGTATCCATCTAATAAATTGCTAAAGGTATTTAAAACTTTGAGTATCGACGTTCAAATGGCTTGGGCAATTTCTGCATTTAGTAATATGTAATTTTAGCCTTATGAGGCTCGCCAAGCTCACATTTCTTTAACAAAAACAATGGATGTAAAATCACTATTGGCCAAAACGTACCCATAAGGTAACAACTTGATGTATTTCAGCCATTATACATCTAAAAATTATTTTATATCTTGGGGGACCTCTGCCATGCCTATAAAAGGCGGCGGTTCCCACGTAGGTGCTTGAATGGGATTAGATGAGGTTGGTGGTGAACCCCTCAATGGGTGCCCCAGAATAAGCTGTGAAGTTGTAGGAATCAGATTTCACGACTTTGTGCTATTTACCCAATCAGTTTTTGTAAAAGTGTTGCCCCAATTCGTGGGGTTCCACAAAGAGCTGGCTAGGATGTTTGGCTGACTAAATCACTATTATTAATAAATTTAATTTCCTTATTATCGCGGACTACTAAATGTCTGACATTCCCTCTATTTAGCTGATTTTCACCCTCAACATTCTTTTGAGGCCTGGGAGGCTTATGTATGACATTACCCCTTCAATAATGTTGAGAGGGAATAGGGCCAAAGGAAGTGGCCATGAACTCAGTTAATGGTGAGTCTGGAAATGAGGGATTGGATAGAATATTCATCCCCTCGCTTGTAATTTTTGAAAAAGGCCCTTCCCTGATAGAGCCAAGCTTTTCGTTTCTTTGTAATTTGGTTGTGGTAATATAATATCAAGTCGGTTACTTGGAATGAAGGAAGAGGGGCCCTAAGCTCATTTGCAGCTTAGCCTTCTTTGGTAACAGTTTTTGCTAAATTAGTCATGGCCTCTGATTGCAATTGGATGATGTGTTGAGCCAACTTTTTCATGGCTTGTTAAGGATCAGTCCAATCAGAGAAAATATCCTTGGCTAATAATGCTAGCACCCCATGTTCCCACCCATATAACACCCAGAAAGGGGAATCCTGAGAATACGATGAAAGCTAATATGGTAGGCTATGAGGGCACTGGGCAAGTAGAGATCCCAGTAGAGTGGGTCTGAAGTGTCCATCTTGCGTAAAAACAAGACCAAGTCCCATTTACTCTTTCTACCGCCCCATTTGTGGATGGGTTATAGGGGTCAGAGAGGAGTAGTTGAGCTCCCATAGAAATGGTGAGGAGCTTTATCACTCATGAAGAAAAATTTTCCCGTTGTTACATAGGAGGACCTGGAGCACCCATGCTGGGTGAAGATGTACTGGTTAAGAAGGTAGCCGTAGCTTTAGCAATCTGAGCGGGAAGAGCCACAGCTTCAACCTACTTGGTAAAATGATTAATTTAAACCAAAATATAGCGGTTTCCACCTGTAGTTTAAGGGAGAGGACCTATCACGTCAAAACTTATGGTGTGGAAGGTTTGGTGGGGCGTCGTAGGTTGATACTGATATCGGGTTTTGAAGCTGGTTTGTTTCTTACATAATCAGACATGCATCTAAGACTTTGGTTATGGTCTTTATGATGCCCTCCAAATAGTACCACTCTTTTATCCACTCATAGGCTTTGTGTACTCCGCCATGCCCCATGATAGTATGAGACTCTAAAATGACAGGGAAACGCTCAGATGGCCGGAGATAGGGCAACCACTTCACTCCTACTTTATTATAAAATTTCCCTTTCTCTACTTTTGTGTTGTGTGAGTGATGAGAGAGCATCTTCTGTACTGGTTCATCTTCATCAGCCCATGCGTCAGGAGTCATGAGGAGAACGTATAACCTCTCAGCTTCACTATTATCTAAGCAAAGAACAGGAAGCCATGTTAACCCATCTACATTCATGTGGCGTGTTCCTGCCCTATGTACAATAGTCATATCATAATGCTGGAGCTTCAAAGCCCAGCGAGCCAACCGCCCAGTGGATCTTTCATATTCTGAAACCACTTCAGAGAAGCGTGGTCAGTGATTACTTTGAAAAGAGTCCCATATAGGAAGTGGCGGTAATATTTGTCAGCAATCAGGACAGCCAAACACTCCTTCTCCGTGACGCTGTAGTTACGCTCAGCTTTAGAAAGCAATTTAGTAAAATAAGACATAGGATGATCAACTCCATGCTCATCCAATTGATACAAGATAGATCCAACAGCGTAGTCAGAGGCATCCATGACATCATGAAAGGTTGATGTAGTCAGGATGGCGGAGTATTGGTCTTTTTTATAATAGCACCTTCAGAGTCTCAAAGGCGGCTTTTTGTTCACACCCCAATGGAAAGGGGTATTTTTAGTTAAGAGCCGTACAAGGGCTCACTGAGCTAAGCGAATTTTGTATAAATCAATGTTAGTACCCCATCATACCCAAGAATACCTTGATGTTGCAAAGAGTTTTAGGCTCAGGCATCTTAGTTATAGCTTCAACTATATCTTGAAGAGGTTAAGACCCTCCTGGGAGATAGCGTTTCCAAGGAAATCCAGCTTCCTCATGAAAAATGTGCATTTTGAAGGCTTTAATTTAATATTAGAAGCCTGTAAGCGCTGAAACACATCCTTAAGATGTGCGAGGTGTTCATTGAAAGTCTTAAAGAAGACTGTAATATCATTGAGGTAGACAATGGAGCAACTTAATATTAGATTCTGCATAATATAATACATTGCTTTCTGGAATTTGGTGGGTGCGTTGCACAGCCCTTGCGGTAGCCAGGTAGGTTGGAAGAGACCCTCACTGCAAATACTAGCGTATTTCTCCTAGTCTGTGGAGAAAGGTCCATTTGCCAATAACCGCTAGCCAGATCCATTGCGGAGAAGTATTTAAACCCAGAGAGTTGGGCCAGAGCATCATCAATACAAGGGATAGGATAGCTATCCTTCATGGTGAGGTTATTTAATTTGCGGTAGTCCATCACTACCCAATGACCTCCATTCTTCTTCTTTACTAGTAAAAGGGGGGAGGACCAAGGGCTTTGTGGCGGCATCAGCAATCCATCTTCCAACAGCTGTTTGAGCTCCGTCTGCATCTGTAACTCCTCAACTTTTGATTTGCAATAGGGCTTGGAGCGAACAGGTTTAGCATCACCAACGTCAATTGTATGCATCCACCCCTTCATATGACCATAGTCATTGCAAGAATTAAAGAAGATGTCGCTGTAGGCTATTAGTAAAGAGTGGACTTTATCCAACTCAGAAGAGGCTAGTTCATCGGAAATTTGAACTGAAGGTAGGGTACATATAGAGTGATCAGCAGGTAAGCTCATATCTGCCATAGACCCAATACAGTGGACTTACTTGATGCCCTCAACGGGTATCAGCTGGCCTCTTCCGATATTCTGATGCTTTTTTACCACCATATCCTTCTTAGTAAAATTTCCCAGCAAAAGATCAATAGGCCGATGATAGGTGGGGTCTAACAGGCCTGGAAAAACTCTGGGTTCAAAAGGACTAGCTCCATCTATACTAATGAAGTGCAGCAGGCAGTTGTGTAAAATTTGCATGGTGTTCTTAGTGTCAATTACCTTATGTTCCCCAGCCTTAATGACCACCTCTTCAGAAGCATAGAAAAGGATGCCATCAAGGGCATCCACTGAGGGAGGTAACAGTTTTGTATGCCGTTCTGCCGTGGTGTAATGCAGGAGTAGAGCGGAGGAAGGATACTCAACTGTGAAAACATAATCCTTTTTACTGAGCTCTTCATCATACAGAATCAGAGGAACCTCATAGGTAAGTAGGAGAGATAGCCCTGCTTCAAATGTTTAACACCTTCATATTTAAGCATAAATTGTGTTCCAATGAGTAAATCATAAGCGTTATTGGTCAAAGCCACCACAGGAGCTGACAAAAGAAGCTTCCCAAAACATATGGGCAGATAAGAGTAGGATTCAATGGCGTGGGTGTTGTTTGGGCCTGCCGTTCCAAATTCTTGAGTGTAGTCAATGTCAGGGGACAGCTTAATTTTCTTTATGATCTTAGTTGACACAACGTTCACAGGGGACCCTTTGTCAATGATATCTTTAACCGCACACTGTTAATAATGACATCCACTTTAGTTTAAGTACCACCCAAGGAAGAAGGAAGAGAGAGGATCTATATTAGATGAAGAGTGGAGGCAAGGCGTTTTGCAGTTTAATGGCATTTCTTCTGGATAGTCTACAGAGTATGAATGCAATGGGAGGGTCGGAGAAATGTGGCAATAATATGGTCAGCATCACTGGCAGTGTAAATAAACTCAAGACCCCTTATTACTTGCCAAAGATAAGTATGACGAGGGATCTTAGCCCAATTCACTCTCTCTGGGTTTGAAAGATCTGGTACCTCCACTTCACCTGGGTAGCCTAAAACGTAATGACCAACATCCACATCACCCCCCTCAGATTCGTCGTCAGAGGGATTATCAATGCAGGTTAGGGAGTCTTTGGGAGGTGGGGTAGGTTTAGGACTTCCTTTATGGAATGATGGGTCCTGGGGCTGCTCTACAGCCCGAGTTTTGACCTTTGAGGTAGAGCGTTTTTGCTGCCTCAGGGAGACAGGTTTCAAGCCAGAGTAAGCTGATTAAGAAGTTGAGGGGGATAGCACCGTAGAGGTGGATGCTTTAACTTCAACTGCTATGGTTTGTTAGGTGGCTGTGAGCTTCTGTGAAGCAGATGATGTAGCTTATGGAACTGAGAAAGGGGTTTGGACTTAAAAGCCAGTTTTGGGACCACTTGTGAAAGCCTCTCTGAATAAGATTATGAGAAAGACAAAGGGACTGCGGCATTCACCTGCTGCGTTTCTTAAACTGAAGATGAAAGGGAGCACTGCCCCATCACCGCCATTACCAACTGATTATTGTTTTGAGAAGAGGAAACAGCTGTGTTAGATGCTAACTTGGGCGGTGTGGAAACTTGACTCATAGCACCGTGAGTAAGGTCAAGCTCATAGATATCTGCATCTGCTAATAAGGCTTACTTGATATCCTGTACAGATTTAAACGTGCGCTTTACAGAAAAGAGATATAACGCCAAAGAGGATGAGATGTCAAGCCAGCCAAGATAGTCGAAATAGCATCTTCAAGGGGGAGCATTTGTGTAATCAACAAAGGTTGAGCTTTATTATAGAAGCGCTCAACAAACGAGGTGATTGATTCTTCATCTTACAGCTTATGGCAAATAAAAGCTTGTTTCTGTCGCAGTAAACTTTGCTTAGAACCAAAATCATCAAGAAGCGCTTGCTTAACCTCTGTTCAAGTACTGAGGTTGACCATGGTGGGGACCATTCTTTCTTGAGCTATGCGGTTTAAGCAAGGAAGAAAGTGCTGGATTTTTTGCCAGTCAGTTGATCCTTCCATTGCAGATTCGTAAACATAAAGGAGGGAGGCAATAATACACTCATCAGGTATGAACATGTCTCGCAAAGGGAATTTTCTTATAACTAAAAATTGTAGTAAGTGCTTCTCAGGCCTTTTAAGGCGAGACAAAGCACCAGATAGCTGGAGTTCAATGGAAGCTAGATGAGGATTTTTCAGTCGTTTTTGTGGTTTACAGGTAACCCCTGTAGTGAGCACCATTTGTTGGATTTAGGCTTGGAAATTGGCTCACTGGTGCTTGCTGCCTGAAGTCTAACGATGTAAATCAAGGGCTTTTCTTGCCGCTGATAGGAAGATAATAAAAATAAAAAATAGCAGCTAATAAAAAGCTTAATTTTATAATTTAATAGGGCACCATGTGGGATAAAAGAGAGTATCCATCTAATAATTTGCTAAAGGTATTTAAAACTTTGAGGATCGACGTTCATATGGCTTGGGCAATTTCTTCATTTAGTAATATGCAATTTTAGCCTATTGAGGCTCACCAAACTCACATTTCTTTAACAAAAACAATGGATGTGGAATCACTATTGGCCAAAACGTACCCATAAGGTAACAACTTGATGTATTTCAGCCAATCTACATCTGAAAATTATTTTATACCTTGGGGGACCTCTGCCATGCCTATAAAAGGCGGCGGTTCCCGCCTATGTGCTTAAACGAGATTAGATAGGCTGGTGGTGAACCTTTGATGGGTGCTCTGGAATAAGCTGCAAAGTCGGAGGAATCAAATTTCCTGACTTTGTGCTATTTACCTGATTAGTTTTTGTAAAAGTGTTGCCCTGATTCACAGGGTTCCACCAAGAGTTGGCTAGGGTCTTTTGGCTGACTAAATCTACATTATTAATAAATTTGATTTTCTTATTATCATGGGCTTGTAAATGTCCAACATTCCCTCAATTTAGCCGATTTCACCCACAACATTCTTCTTCTGAGGCCTGGGAGGCAAATGTCCGACACCTCTGTAATTATTAAATTAATAAAAGAGTCATTGGAGAATTTGCTTCATATTTTAATATATTTTCAAGTGTGTTCAGTGGACTGACAATCCTCTAATTGTCCATCCATTGTTTGGTGGGTTTGACCTGTACAACCCTTACAGAATATCTTAACGGTATCACTAAAAATCATAACAGTGGGTCTCACTACACAGGGTTATTATATAACCACTACAAAATAAAAAAACTACAGTTGCTGGCCATGTCACACCAGGCCTACTTTAATGGGGAATCTTCACAAAACACTGCACCATCCAAATAAAAGGAACTCAAACTCATTTTAAATACAGTGCTCAATAAACAGGCTTATCTTCTTTAGAAGTGGAATGACGTTATGCACCAGCTTGATTGAACGTTTAGTCAAATGTGAATTCTTGGACAACAAAACAAGCAACTCACTAATTTCTTGGATGATACTACCAAATAACTGCATTGCGCAGCGCAGAAATTGAGCAGTATCTCCCTGCCTCACATTGGGAAGAGAATGAGTGACAAGGGGCTTCTCAGTGAGAAATATACGATGAAGAATATGATACTGGCATGAGCTACTACACCAAGGAGGGCAGCTCTGGATATGGTTACAAATTGGAGAGCCAATTCCCCCAAGTGATGGCAGTACTGCCCACCAAAGAGTCCCATGTTACTTCCAAATCAGCGGACAACCCAACATCCGCTGGCCAAGCTTCTCAAAGAGAGATTGTCTATGGATCTTTACCCATTCATAAGTACGTCCCAAAAGGTTGTGGTTATGAGCGGGAGGAGGAGGTCTATATTGATAAGCTGCCTCTGTTTGATTGCAATGGGAATATCCACAGTTTCTTTAAACAGTTTAAGCTTTCAGAGGAAGGCACCATGTATTGGCATAAAGCTAAACTGTTAGTTTATACCTTGGATTTAGGGAGTGCTAATATAGTTATATGCTATCTTCAAGAAGATCCGTTACATACCAAGAAGTAAAAAAAATATGTGCTGCAGCTGTTTGGGGGTATCTCAAAAATGTCATAACGAAAGGCAGAATTCTTGACTATTTTGTTCCACCATAATGAGACCCTAACAGCATTTTCTGACCGAAATATGGCGGAAGCTTATGTGCTAATTGGAGCAGGCGTTTTAGCAGAAGCTGACATGTGCATTGTAATGACCTTTGCAGTAAAGACCTACTATGATATTTACAATATCATGACTCCAATCTTGTGTGACAATGAACCTTTACTCAAAATTGTTCAGTTTCTGCGCTATTTGTCCGCTACCTTTTATCCGCCAAATACAGCACAGAAATATATTGCCGCCGTTGCCAGACCCTCTTATATGAGGGAATACTCCCGTTCTTCCAATATTCTTACTAGTAACCCTTGGGCTTATTATAGTCTCACGCCACGTCCTTAGTCAATTTACCCCCAGAAGTTTGACTTCCGCTCCAACTCTGCTTATGAAAATCGCCAGCAGCCCAACTGCTGATCTGTACCTAGTTACACCAATTGTCAGCTATCATCCTATTGACCTGGCCCTGGTTATGACAATTATCAACAATCAAACTATCAGGACAGCCCTTCTTATGAGAGCCAAGAATGTGAATCCTACAGGGTTAATTGCTTTGAATGTGGTTGCACTGGCCACCATGCACAAAGGTGCCCTAACCGTCAAGTTCACTATGTGAAGCAGGATCAATAAAACCAGGGAAAAGATGAAGTGGAGTAGAGTTACGACTCTCTAGCTCCACTATCCTAACCCCAAACGTCCCACCTTAAGTAATTGTAGCATATCCAGTGGATGTCTTATAATACAATGATGTGATTTTATATCAGCAACCAGTTGGAGGAGTAGATGTACTGATATGTGTGCAAGCCAAAGATGCAGAGGACGAAGGACCTCAGAAGCAACCAAAGATGTACGCATGTTAAATTTTTTCCCAAGCTTCTTCAGAAAAGCTGGATCCAGTTGCAGATGCGCCAACCCTGAAATGGTTAAACGTCGCCTTCTTGTTGGATGCTATTGTTAAAGAATACTTCAAAGTCAGTGAGGGAATTATGATTTTTCTTGGGAAAATAAATCCATTATATATACAAATAAAACAGTCAATATTCTACTTCTTCTGAGTGTACATACTGTGAATCTTTTGTAGCAAAAATAGAGTTTGTTATATAATTGACATGGGCACCCCAGTAAACTTGGTTTACACCAAGTTGGTGGCGAAATTGACATTAAAATTTGATGTGGAACAACAAATGGTGTATGAGACCATTGGAGTGGAAAGCACAGTCTCTGAGGAGGTCTACATGCGCTACCTTTGTGTTTTAGGTTAATTGTCATTGTAGCTCTGGCGATAGTGAAACCCAAAAAGTAACTTCGACCTGCTAATTGGAACTGCTTTCCTGCGGCGCTTTGGTGCTGTCATTGATATGATGGAGGAGACCTTGAAAATTTTGGGGCAGCGGATCCCAATTTACTTTACTTCCAGCGTAGTGCCAAAGGATCTGGTGCACATGGTACATATCAATCTTGAATACAGTGATGGGGTGATTCTGGGTTATAACCATTTACTAAAGAGAAGAGCTAGGTCTTTCCCCAGCTATATACAAATATTAAGGGCTACCTCTCTGAGCTGCTGGGCCTACTTCCATCACCTCCGGACACCATGTTATAGTGAACACTGAGTTTGAGGTGGAAGTCCCAGCCAGACTCTATGGAAGGTCATTGGGACCTGTCAGAAAACGTGGCTTGAGCCTCATGAGGCTCCAGATATTATACTCTCAGGTCATGGGGAGATCAAGGTTCTGTTAGAAAATCTCCAGAATGAACTAATGCAAATCTGCCGGCATCAAATAGTGACATAATTACACTTGACCCCTGTTGAAGAGGTCCTACAGGTCCACAAGTTCTGGTCATTTGTTATATTTGATATAACATTTGAGTCGCAACCTGACGCATGAAAGTGATACCAAGGAAAATTTAATAAGGTTATCAGAAGAACAAAAAGACCAAGCAATAGCTTTATTTTGGAAGTATAAGGAGATTTTTGCCGTCAACGACCAAAATTTAGGGTGTGCTTGGGGGGGTGGTCTTTCAATTGGACACCAAGAATCATCATCCCTTCAGGTCATAGCCAATCTGTGGTCTAGGGCAGCTGAAAAAGTTGTCACCGAAGAAATTGATAAGTTGCTGGAGCAAGGGATGCTTGAACCATTTAAGAGTTCATGGGCTTTGACTATTCTGATTGTAAAAAAGATGTACATTACAAACAAGTGGTGATAGACTACCAGAAGCTCAACAGTATAACTAGGAGGACTCATATCCCTTGCTTCAGATTGATGATGAGCTGGACCAAATAGGAGGAGCTCACTACTTCTTGGCAATGGACTAATATCTGGTTACTGGCAAATTGAGTTGCCTGTAGCAGAACAGGAAACATGCACCGTAATCACATCTAAGTGGCTTTTCCAGCTGACCCATATGCCTCAAGAGCTATGTAACGCCCCAGCTACGTTCCAAAGAGCCATGGACACTATCCTTTGTGGTCTGAAGCTGTCATGTATTCTCATGTATCTCAACAAACATCAATGTTTTCTCTCAAGCCTTTTATGAGCAACTTGATCATCTAGAAGAGGTATTCCGCCAGTTCGCTGAATCAAACATCAAGATTAATCCTTGTAAATGTGACATTTTCAAAAACCAACTGGAATACCTGTGGTTTGTGGTAGACTCAAAAGGGCTGAAACCACAGCTGGCCAAGGTGGAGGCCATCCAAAAAAATGACAACACCAACTCAGTAAGCATGACATATATTCATTTTTAGGAATGGTAGCTACTACTGGTACTTCATCCCTAATTTCAACTGTATTAATGGTCCGCTGTTTGAGTTTCTAAAAATGGATTCCGTATTAAATGGAAGTAACGCCATCAATGCGCCTTTGACACAATTAAGACAGCGCTGATCAGTGCGCTAGTGCTACGCTATCTGAACTTTGATAAAGAGTTCATCATCCAGATGGATGCGTCCTCCACTGCTTGGGCGGTCCTTTCTCTAAAAAGACAATGAGGGAGAGAAGCATCTTGTTGCATACTGCAATTGAAGCCTGAACTTCATGAGCATAGTTATACTGAGACTGAGTGGTGTGAGAGCAGTAATTTATGCATATAAGCAATCAGGGTATACTTGCATGGGGTAAAGTTTTAAGTTGTAACAGATCACGCATCGCTACACTGGTTACAGAACCTCAAGGAGCATGAAGGGCGCCTATCCCGATGGGCCTTCAAAATGCAGGCATATGATTTTGAGATCCTTCACTGACTGGGAGCAAAACACCAGAGCGCTGACTGCTTATCTAGATTTCCAACTATTGCTGTGATGGCAGATCTCAGCAATGATGTACAATAATATGCTCAGCGGAAAATACAACAACAAATTACACAAAGTTATATAATGTAAAATGAGATACAAGCAAATACCTTCCGACGGAATGGGGAGTTGTATAAGAGGATTGGAGATTATACAGTGAACTTCCCATGACCCTAGGCACGGCTTAGCGTTATCATGTGTGCTCACAAGGAAGTCAGACATGGTGACATGGTGGTCAAGACGTTGGTATTGTTGCGTCCTCGGTATTATTGGGAAAGTATGTACTTTATAGTGCTTGAAAACATTTCCTGTTGCCACCAGTGCCAAGTGGAAAAGCCATTCTTCCAGAAGACCTCTTACCAGTTAGTGAAACCAAATTTTGATTGACATACGGTTTCCCTTCATGTTGTTGACTCTCTACCAACGGGAGCTAACAAGTCAGAGTACATTATGGTGACTATTGACCGCTTGATCAGTTGGGTTGAAGCATGGGTGATACGTGAATTGGGGGCGGTCATAGAGGCCAATTTTGTAATGGAATGTATTATCTAGCACATGGCTGCCCTCAGTTCTTTCTTACTCATAACAGAACCAACTTCACCTCAAACATCCTTACAAAGTTGAACAAGCTAATGGGCATCTGTGGGGTGCTGATGACTCCATACCACCCTGAGTCCAACGGGATGGTCAAACGGGTCAATGGGACATTGGTGAACATACTCTGGAAGCTGGTAACAGATAGACCATCTGATTGGAGTTCCCTCCTGTCTACCACCATTTTTGCTTTTAACATTAGCTTCATTTCTCCGTGGGGAAGAGCTCCTTCCAGTTATCATATGGACGACACCCTGCTCTTCTGGCATTGCTCTATTCATATGTTGGGGATATAACTATGATGACCAAAATTACTTAAGATTAAGATTCAATACCTCGGTCTAATGAGGTTGTAAAATCCATAATGGAGATATCCTATTCTAGGATAGACTGACAATCAACCCTTTGGAGTTATCAACCTTCTCTGAAGGATGATGCTAAGCTATCTGATGAGGCAAAAAATCATATAAGAAGGTCGGTCTCATCAAATAAGAATCTTATCAGATCTGGCCATCACAAGTATGGTATTAATAATCAGCAATATTGGTCGTCTAATAGGAAAGATCTTACCTCAGGTGCATCCCGAAAATCCTCACAAATAACAACTAAATATACCCCTATAGATATCCCTCATTTCTAACAAGCAAAAGTACCTCTATTTTGTCTCGTGTAGCCTAATTTAGGTCCTTTTTATACAGGATTCTGTATTTCTGATTGGAATCAACTATAGCAACAGAATTAATAAATTCGTTGCACTTTTATCTATCTTCACTAGAGTTATGGAACTAATAATTTTATAGCTTTATAGCACCTGCTTATCATAATTTCTCACAAGATTCTAATATTGGTGCTCCCTGCCAGGTCTGCTTCCGAGGCTACCTGGTGAAAATCTACTTTCGCAACAATGAATATGTCTAGCAAAGAAAGCCCCTCTTCTGAGAAATCTATGAGTATTACCCGATGGGTACACTCCAACATGCAAGAGATGCCTTCCGCTAATACAAATAAGTTGCAATCTCAAGCTTCTATGGACTTGGCAATTGAAGGCCCTGTCCAAAATAATTATCAGATTAAAGCTGCAAATATAGAAAAAACGGTCAAAGGTTTCATAAGGGGGGCTATGCAGCCTTGTGCTCATCCTAATCGAGACTGAGCATCTAAGTTGCTGAAAATATGATGAGCTTATACAACCAAGCGGTGTTACAACCTACCAAAGTTGGTTTGACTTGAACTGAACATTAACTCAGGCATTATGTATATTCTGCTATTCACCATGTACTCCAGATTTTAGGGGTTGCATCATCTTGAGTTCCAACGCCAGTTGACCCTGGCGCAACAATTTCATTCTCAGTTATATTCATTTTATGAGACGTCTTCTAACTTTGGTCAGGATAATTAGGAAGCCATACTTGATAATAAAAGAGAAAACAACAATCTACAGAACCTTTTGGTGAGAATTGATGATGGAGATGTGGGGTACATTGGCCAATAAGTATCTCAGCAGGTTAGCGATGTCACTAACCCTATTCACCATCATATCAACACCCTCGAGGATGAAATTATGAGACAACTGGGACAATTATGGGCTCAGCATGAGTGCTTTGTTGAGCTCAACAAGCAAATAAAAAATTTGTCCAGTTGTGGATACTATCAGAGAAGGTGGACCCAGCCCTGTTAGTCCTCCTGGTCCTGTGGGTCAACAAGGCCCACCAGTGCCAGCAGATCGAGATGGGTCGCAAGGACCCCCTGGACCTCCTGGCCCCCCAGCTCCTCGCTCTTAATGTATGATTCAGAACCTTCAATTCTACTAGTGTTGAGAGTATAGGCATTAGAAATCCAAATCCGAGTCATAGCACAAGGATGTTTTTTATCATTGGAAGGCCTTCTGAATGACCCTGATTACTCTTTAACCAACTTATTGGATGGCGTGGATAATGCTCATTGTCTATGCAATGCTAACCAAACTACGTAAGAAACCCATTTTTCAAGGTTAAACGCTTCCATTGAATGGTTATATGCTAGATGCAGAGTACTTGAAAACAATCAGGAAGAGATGATCACTACGATTTCTAACTTGAATCAACAACCTGCAAATGATCATCTTTCTCAATGGTTTCATAATTTACAGGAGGACCTCAATCATTTAAGGCAACAAGTTGACTGAATTCCCACTCAAGCTCATATCCCAGAATCTGAACCCTCCAAAGCTGATTTGGTATGGTATTGGGTGTGCATGTTTTGAGTAATGAACCCACTACCTTCAAACCTACCTTTAAAGATAAGTTTGAGCAGGGTGAAGGTGGCATTTATTCGTTTCTCTTTGTCTATGAGCGTGCAATGGATGAGGCAACCAATCACCAGAAAGTACAGCATATTACATCTTGCCTAAGCCGTTTTTCTCAAAAAAACATGGTCCCTCACCTGAAGAGTTGCAATATGTGGGCTCAAGTGAAGACCACCCTTATTAAAGAATTTGAAGTGATCAAATACTTTCTAACCAAAAGCAAGCCTTTATGAGTATAAAAAATTAGACGAGGAGAGTCCATACAAGATTTCGCTAAAAGGTTCTACCATGAGGTACAAACTCTTTCTTCTTGCGATTAGATTATGGTAGATTATGTTATATCAGCTGTAATGAGTGCGTTCGCTTCTCACACTCATTTGCTACTACATTTTAAGTCACTTAAACGAGATTTCAAATCTATTATCAATATCAAAGAAGTGCTCATGGAGATTCCTAATGTTGTGGTACATCTGACCTCCACTTTTGACCCTCATTCTTATATCCATGCAATACCACCTAGACCCAAACCTAAACTGAAGAAGAAGCTGTGCACTTATTGTTGTCTCGTGGGTCATGTGGAATCTCAATGTTGGAAAAAACAATCAGAGGAGTCGAAAAAAGAGGAGTCAGCATAGGGCAAGAGGCTCCCTATGCTGATCTACCTCCTGTGCCTCAATCACAATTTTTAATACTACTAAAGACTGTTATGTGATATCTGATCCTGGTGAGCTTGATATACCAGATGAATTAGCCAACAAAGATACTATTTCTGCTTACGCTTCTGTTTATTCTTCTTCTAATTCAATTCAATAGATTAATCCCTCAGTGAAAAACCTAAACTCTGGCACTGCTGTGACCCATGTGGAAGTCATCATGCATAAGGTGAAAGTTTTGACTATTATTGATACGAGATCGCCCATCAATTTAATCTCGTCCAGGCTTAGGAAAAAAATCAATTTGGCGCTGGACTTAAACCATTCTCAAGACTATGAAACTGCTGGTCCTTCCTACACTAAATCTTTAGGAGCTTATTCCTCTCTTCCAATGCGCTTTGAAAAGTTGGTTGTGTCAGCTCCTGAAGTAGTGTTGAACAACAACTGCTATGACCTGCTCTTGGAAACCAAATTTCTCATTGATTTTGATACGATAATCAGTCTTAAGGACAATTACCTTTCTTTAATTGGGTTTTGAAGACCTATAATATTTCAAGATGTTCCCAATAGCAAAGGCAAACTCAAACGACGTGTTTGCTTATTAGAATACACCACTTCATCTCTCGTCTTGAGTACTGAATCCTGGGACCAAGAACTATACTTCCACCTCCGTCAGCTTGTGCCTCTGAGTGAATGCCTTTATATTCTAACTCTCTGATTATCATTCCCCCAAAAGCTCAAGTCATAATTGATATGGTAGTACAAATATATGTACCCACTGATCATGCTTTAGAGATCTTTGGTAACCAAAATCCCTCTAATTTGATGGCTTTACCCTGCCCTAGTATCCTTGATCCTGCCTACAATGGGACTGTTTTTAGATCTACTCGCTAATCTCACTTCTTGACTATGTGATTGAATTGCAATAACCCCATCGCCTATATGCGGCTACTACTGTGAGTGAAATCTTACTCAGCTTGGGATGTGGAGATTTATGTGAATTTGGGCTGGAAGATCCCCCTATTATTGCTAGAATTGACGTCGAACTTGGGGATTATCTTACTACAGAACAACAGCGTGAAACTGAGGCTCTGATTGAAAAGTATGCGGATATATTTGCCAAAGGTCCTGGAGATTTTGGGCTAATGAAAGATGTGCAGCATTAGGTGAAAACTGGGGATTCTCCCCCTATTTGAGCTTGAACATATCATAAATCTAAACTTGAGGAGGCTCAGGTCTCAGTGGAATTAAAACAACTCCTTGATGCGGGGATGTTAACGCCTTCTAAGAGTCCATGGGCTTCTCCTTTACTACTCATTCAGAAAAAGGATAGGGGTCATAGACAGGTTATGGACTATTGACAGCTCAATGCTGTTACCCAAAAGGATTCTTGTCCTCTACCTTGCATTGATGATAGATTGAGACTATTGTCTGGGTCACAATACTTCCTGGCTATGGACCTTACGATTAGTTATTGGCAAATTGATCTGGATCCAGAAGACCGTCAATAATGTGCTTTAATCTCTATTGAGGGGTTATTTGAGCCTACTCGTATGCCACTTGGGCTTTGTAATGCCCCTGCTACTTTTCAACGAGCCATGTATGGCTTGTTTGAGAGTTGAAACTTTCTTGTGTTTTGGTATACTTTGACAATGTTACTGTGTTTTCTCGCACTTTTAACAAGCATTTAGCTCATTTAAAGGAAGTGTTTGGTTGGATGCATAACGCTTCACTTAAGCTAAAACCATCCAAGTGTGCTTTTTTAAAACCGAGATGGTTTTCTTAGATCATAAAGTTAATCGCGAGAGGATTTTACCTTATCTAATAAGATACAAGCTATTTTGGACATTCTTGTTCCTAAAAGCTTGCGCAAATCCAAGTGTTTTCAAGGATGGATGGTTATTACCAACAATTCATCCCCCATTTTGCAGAGTTTGCGGAGCCTTTAGTTTACCTTTTGCATAAGGAATTCCCCTTTGTATGGGAATAGTCGCAGCAATGAGCTTTCTATCTGTTGCGCCAAGCCTTAGTGAGTGCACCAATCTTAGCCCATAATAATTTTTCAAACCTTTTAGTTTATTTATTAATGCCAATGATATAGATATTGGAGCCATTATGGCTCGTCATGATACAACCTGGTTGATCATTCCATCTCATACTATAGTAAAACCCTTTCTAAGACTGAACGCAATTTAGCGTTACCAAGAGAGAATGCCTTGTAGTTTTGTCCGCCATCAAGAATTTCCGCTCTTACCTCTATGGCAAGCATTTCACTATCATCACAGATCACGCTTCCTTGAAGTGGTTGCAATCAATAAAGGATCCTGATGGACTCTTAGCTAGATGGGCGTTAAAGCTCCAGAATTATGACTCTACAATTCAACATCGCGCTGGAGCTATTGATAAAAACGCTGATGGACATTCTTGATTGCCTATACTAACCGTATTGTCTTCTGAGGAGGATCGCATCTATGACTTGATTGGTAGACCTGATCACTGGTACTGGGAATCTAAGGATGTTATATCAAAGCTACAATCCTTAACTTAAAATACTCAGGTTTAAGAAGTTTCATTATACAAGAAATTGGGATCTAATTGTGGCCCTTTATTCAGCCCTCTGCGAGGACTGATACTATTATAGAGGCTCATCAAACTGTAAGGCATGGAGCTGTCGCCAAGAACTTACAGCAGTTAAAAATCATTGTTACTGGGATAACATGCTGCAATCTGTACACGATGTGTTTAAGAGTTGTCTCACTTGCCAACAATGATGTGGTAGAAATCTGATATTCCAACACAAAATTGTGGGACCTTCTGAACCTTCTCTACTATGAGTAGTGATGTGGTGGGCCCTCTCCCTACTGCCACTTATGGACATCGATATATTCTGTTAGCTATCAACCATTTTTACTAAATGGATTGAAGATAACTCAGTCTCCATTATCACCGCTAAGGCTACTGCGTTCTTTATTTTTAAGCAAATTTTCACCAGGCATGGTAGCCCAAAAGTCCTGTTATTGGATAATGGGACCAACTTCATTTTCAGGTGGTATCTGAGCTCACTAAATTAATGGGTACCTATCAGTCAGTTACATCTTCATACAATCCTTCTACTAATGGTGTTTTTGAAAGAGCAAATGGTAACCTTAAAGCCATTCTTCAAAAGATGGCTTCCAATGACCCTAATAGATGGAAACTCTATTTTCCTAGTGCGAAGTTAGCTTATAGGGTAGCTACCATTTTATAATTGGAATGTCTCCTTTTATAGCTTTATATGGCCAGGATCCTATCATCCCCTCAAGTGTACAACCTATGATTGAGGATGCTACCCCACAAACTACTGCTTTAGCTATGAGGAGACTAGCTGGTGAAATCATATGAGTACAAGCTATAGCTTCAAGTTCCCTTGCTGCTACCACCTTAAAAGAGGGAACAGGAAACAACACTAGTATACCTATGCTACCGGAATATCAAGTTGGGGATCTTTTACTCTTTTATCACCATAGGCTGGGAGGAAGGATTCACAAACTTGACACCTTATAGGATGGTCCTTACCATATTATTTATTGTTGGTGTATTGAATACTCCATTGCATCTTTTGATACTGGTACTGTTATCAATAGAGTGCATAGTAGATTTCTTCACAAGTATGTGCCCCCTAGGCAAGATCTTGAGGGGTATTGTTGGGGATTCAACTATGATGACCAAAATCACTCAAGATTGAGAATTGATATCTTGGTCTAATGAAATTGAAAAAATCATGTCAGAGATATCCAATTCTAGGATAGACTGGCAATCAACCCTTTTGGAGTTAGCAACCTTCTCTGAAGGATGATGCTAAGTTATCTGATGAGGCAAAAAATCATATAAGAAGTTCGGTCTCATCAAATAAGAATCTTATCAAATCTGGCCATCACAAGTATGGTATTAATAATCAGCAATATTGGTTGTCTAATAGGAAAGATCTTACCTCAGGTGCATCCCGAAAATCCTCACAAATAACAACTAAATATACCCCTATAGATATCCCTCATTTCTAACAAGCAAAAGTACCTCTATTTTTGTCTCGTGTAGCCTAATTTAGGTCCTTTTTATACAGGATTCTTTATTTCTGATTGGAATCAACTATAGCAACAGAATTAATAAATTCGTTGCACTTTTATCTATCTTCACTAGAATTATGAAACTAATAATTTTCTAGCCTTTGTAGCGTCTGCTTATCGTAATTTCTCAAAAAATTCCAATAGCATACATAGAAGATACTGGTGGAATGGATCCCTACCATTACTTGACTGATTTAGATGCCACCTTAATTAAGTTGCAAAAAGAAACGTACTCTTTCAGCTTAGTCAAAAAGAACACAAATCAGGCCACCTATCAGGTATGCACAGCAGTTTAGCACTGTTCCATGAAGGAGAGATAGTTTTATTTCACGACCAGCACAGGTTTGGGTAAAAAAACAATTTGGCCAATATTTGGATTACGCAAATTGAAATTGAGAAAACGGGTGTCAAAGCCTACACTAAAAAAGACCTTGTGAGTGGTCAAATCAGTTATTGCATGTGCGCAAAGTTCCTCCAATCATATAAACAAAAGTGAATTATAATTTAGTCAAAGTGGATAATGTCAAGATTCTGATATGACTGGAAATAAGTTCTGAGTAGCTACGGCGGATTAATGGATCTATTGACCATGATGATATTTACAATTATTTAAACGCCTTGAGATGAGGTAATATTGGACTACAAAGGGTTATTATATTGCCTTCAAAATAAGGTGATAAAGCGATGTCAACATTTGACAAATATTAATCAGATCGCCTTGAACTAAAGTGATAGAAAATTTAAGAATACCTTACTGGAACCAATGAGAAATATGGCGTAACCAAATAGTCTAAGACAAGGGAATAGTATTGTCTGAAGTCGCTGAGATATAAGTGAGATGGGGCAATTGAAAGAGGAGGATTGTTATTAGTTTTTAGAGAGCAGAACAGCGAGGAACTGCTGTAATTATTAAATAAATAAAAGAGTCATTGAGGCAATCGCTCCATATTTTATTATATTTTCAAGTGTTTGGAGGGCCAACAATCCTCACATCATGCATCCATTGTTTGGTGGGTTTGAACTGTGTGACCCTTATTGCGTATCCTAATTCTATCTCCAAAAATTATAACATGCTTTTTTATAACTTAATGAATGATGTTTATGTTGCAATGCTACAGTTTGAGAGCCCATTGTGCTAGACTTACAATTTAATTCATCATATTTTTAGCCACTTTTAAAAACATGGTCTATTACAACTGTAAAGTTCATACTGTACAAGAATGGTCAGAATGGTCTTCATTAGAAAAATGTTAAGCTTACTTTTCTATGAACTGTATTTTTACTTGCCCTTTGAGAGCTCCTTGCTGTAATAGGACATTGTGTGTCAACGCCTTTTTCAACTATCTTTGAGAGTATGACTCCTACAGCTAAGCCTGAGGTGACTGTAAAAAAGATGAAATGCTTTACATAATCTGGGTGTCTAAAATAGGTTTTTTACTAAATCCTTTATTGTCTTAAAGGCAATTCTTTGCTCTACTCCCCATATGAAAGGTGTTTTTAATTAGCAGAAGGCCTAGAGGTTCACTGAGTTAAGAAAAATTTGAAATACTTGATGATATGTCACATCATTCCTAAAGATACCAATATATATGAGACTTTTTGGCTCAGGCAACTTGGAAATTGCTTTAACTTTATATTATAATGGTTGAAACCCTTTCAGCAATATCTAATGTACTAATTAAGTTCAATTATTGTTGGAAAAAAGTACAATTTCAGGCTTCAGCCTTATATTGTTCTCTTGAAATCATTGAAAAACGATTAAGGTGATCCAGATGTTTGGTAAAAAGTTTTAAAGATACCATTATATCATCTAGATAAATGATAACGCAGCTCATTTTTTTTTTTTTGCCCATTAGGGAACCAAGTGCAGAAAACTTTGTGGGATGTTACCCAGGGTACTGCCACTACTGCACTGGGGCTGCGCGAACCTAAGCACCACAAATGTGGGGCTGACTGCGAGTGGAGTGGCTCCCATCACCCCAAAACTGACATATCTCTTACTGTTTGGTACACCAGGTAGCAAAGGCTACCCAGCCAGTTTGGAGTTATGCCTCCCATCATTTACTGCGAGGAATGAGACCAGACTGACCACAAAGTTGGACTTACTGATGAAAGAGGATTGTCATAGCTTTCCAAAGCTATTTCTAGCCGTCACATGACTATGGCCAGGGAGCTTGTCGCCTAATTCAATCAGTGGTGAAGCAACGCTGGGTTCTGGCAAGCTAAAGACCAAACATCACTCCCCCATATCGTGCACCAAGCCCTGAACCCCTCATTATCTTCAAGAAGACCTGGAGAAACATATGCAGTTAGAATCTTTGGCCATGCAAGATGACCAAAGGACAACTTGCACCCTGGTTGGTATGTTTCATAGCATAGGAGAACATTTCTTTAGACAGAATCCACTGAAGGACACTCTGTAAAGATGTGATTTCCCGTCTCCCCCCTCCACACACCTTACAGGCATACAGAAGTTCATCCTCCTTATGCTTACTCCACTTGCGTACAGTTTCCCCAGTGACGAAGATGTTGCTGCGGAGTTGGAAATGAAAGCTCTGAACTGTATAGAACAGCATCTTTGTCCTCTCTCACAGGTCCATCAGGTCATGTCATATTTTGCAAGTGATCCAGGACAATGACGTCAAACAAAGCTCTCTGTCATATAACTTCCAGAACCTGGCGGTTGTGAACTCTGAGAGGCAGACACCATCACCACCTCCCACCTTTAGCCAGTCCCAAAGGACGGAGAGGCTTTCCCATCAGGGGTACCTCCAGCCTTCTTTTCTTAGTGGGAACAAACGCTAATACTTCCCTTCACGACCTTCTGAACAGGCTTCCCAAGACTCTAATGCATCCAGAGAAGGAATTGATTCCCTCCAGCACAAAGGCAGTTCCGTTGCTTCCACAACATCTTATGCCTTCCTTACTAGTACCTTGGAGTCACTGGCAACATTATTCGCTGCTTCAACCCTAAGCACTCTTTGGCCATTTCCATCAAGGAGGTCCCCCAGTGAACTATTCCAATAATGTGCTTGAAGGCCTTGCGTAGATGAAAATTTTATCTCCGGTCCCCAAGCTCCTCCCCAGAGGGGAATTGCCTAGATCCTTTCTTTGGTCCACTATCCTCCCATTAATCTACCCTTATTGCCTGACTAAGCTCTAGAGTATTCCTTTCATTAGCCTGGTAGGCTCCCCATGCTTGGAATGGCCCCTTGATTGATTCCCCAGCTGACACCAAGATCCCTGTTCAAACTGTCCTTGCAAGCCTTAGAGAGGTAGTCCTCCAGTATTGGAGACCAACAGATGGATTTTCCCTCCCTGGCGACACGTGCAATTTACTTCAGCTGAAGTGCTTTGATCTACTCCTGACGTTAATCAAACTGATTCTCCCTTCTTCACCTCCTGACACAAGTGTTAAAATACCTAGTTTTCGATGCTATCCCCTTCCAGATAGACTGGATCACAAAACAATGTATTCCTTTTATGGAAGATGACAGAGGAGGAACAAATTTGGCAATGTACCATAATCAGGAAATAATGAAAAGCGTTCATGACAATGGTACTGCCATGATAAGATAAATTGAGCCATTGCCACTTCCAAGCCGCTTTATTAAAGTCTGCTTTAAGTTTGAGCCAAATTTTGTGTGGCAAGGCCCACCCAGGGATGGGACACCCAAGGTACAGAAAAATCCTTCCCTGTTGCCATCTAGGGAATCAAGCTCTTTGGTTCCACATTCAACGTCGCCGTTCTGCCAGTGGGCAAGCCCTGGATTTTAACAGATTGACCTTTGCGTTTCTTGTGTTTTGGTACATCTTCAGAATGTTCATCATCACCTTCTTTTCCTCTTCTAACGAAACAATAATCCACATATCATCTGCAAACATCAAGTGGGAATATATCTCGCCGTTGATGGTAAGTTTCTTCATGTATGACTTTTTGAGAGCTACTGAAAGGATATCTATGCAAGAACAAAAATCAAGGGAGATAGAGGGTCTCCCTGATGCATGCCCCTACAAAACTTAAAATGGTGGGAGAGGGCCCCATTGATATTTTCAACTGATGAGGCTTCCCCATAAATCACTTTAAAGAGTCTCAACAAGCGCCCTTTGATTCTAACCCTACTTAACACTTTCCAAAGAAACTCATGATTCAACTGATCATACGCTTTCTATTAAATAAGTAACAATACCCACACCCTCTGGTCATACTGCTTACTTTCCCATTCTTCTATCAGGTGTAGCAGCATCAAATTGTTATTAATTGAACGTCCTGGAATAAACCCATTCTGCTCATTCCCAAAATCATTCACCACAACCCCCTTTAGTTGATTGGTTAGGACTTTTATTAAGATCTTATAGTCAAAGTTAATCATATTCAAAGGCCAGTAGTTCCCATGAGGGAGGGATCGCCTTTATTATACAACACCACTACCACATCTTTTGAAAACGCCGTCTCAATTACACCAGAGACTAGGATTTTATTGTATAGATCAGCAAGCATCTCAGACATTTCTGCCCAAAACAGCTTGTAGAGATCAAGGATCAACCCATCCTCCCTCAGGAGCCTTGCCATTCTTTCCCTTTTAGATGGCGTCTGACACCTCTGACTTGTGGATCTTGCTACATAGTTGCTGCTGAGTCTCCATTGAAAGTACCCCCATTCTGCTTGTGAGTACTTTGGTTGACTCTGGGTCATTCTCTGAGGGTCCATAATGATCTCCATGGTAGGAATTGGCAACTTCATCCATGAGAGCTGCATCCTTCAACTCAACTACCTCATCACAAAGTTACAAGATTCTTGCCAAGGGTCTGAAAGCCTCTAACCTTGCGGAGTAGAGCCACTTTACTGTGGAAGTCCTCATCCCACCTAGATTTTCTTTGTTTAAAGCGATCCACCATGAAATCTCCCATCAATTTCGCATACAATTCAGAATTGGTCATGTAGGCAGATGCCCCCATGACCACAGCCTTCTTGAAAGTACTTTCAAAGCTCCTCTCCAAGGTTATATCTTAAATGGATGACCCCTAGCTGCCTTTTAAAGGTTTCACATGTCATCTTGAGATCAGTCTTCATCTGCAACCATTTTACTGGCACATCTGGCCTCTCCACAATATGGCTTCTCAATAATCTCACCTTATTCCTCATAATCTCCTCAGGTGGAACAACCTCAGGAGTTCAGGGTTCAGTATCCAAATCCCTTTTCCCGCAGAGGTGACTTGAGGGTCACTGAACTGCAGTTCTAGGAGCCTTTGGTCCAAATCAACTGGATCATGATTCTGAAGGATCTACTTTCAACGACTCAGGAGAGGCTGGGCACCAAAACAAAGTCAATGCGGGAGAAATGATTCCCCTTGATGTGAGTCCATCCAGTCTCCCTCTCCTCACCACGGCCTGCTCTCCTTATCTAGTAATCCAAGGTTGGTCCTTAAACTGGCCAACTCGTGGGTCCAGGATCAGAACTCCAATTTCTTGAAGCCACAATCCTGTCATCCCTTAAGGCAGACACAGTTCATGTCTCTCCCCAGCTCTATTGACCTCTAATGCTTCCTCCTGAATTTTCAGGCCTACCTTCTGGAAGAAGGCCTTCCTTTCAGACCCAATATGGTGCGTATAAGCTGATAAACAAAACTGATTCTCCAAACACCGACATTACTGCCACTGCCCTTCCAGGAACCAAAACCCTTTTGTCCAGCACCTTAACCTTGTCCGCCCAACAGAAAAAGATACCCCACGTTAAAATTGGGAACTATTGGATACTCTAATCGTGAGTACCAAATTTTAAAATTTTGGTTTGACTAATAGCTCCCAAAAGTTACTTCACAGGCTTGGTGTGTGCACAACTCGCGTTGTTTAATAGTGATTGATATATGATTGATAATATTATAACGACTATTATCTGTAGTTGAATAGATTAACCTGATATGGTCCAACACTAGACCTGTAGAATCCACAAAATACTGGTGATGCCAACTATAGGGGATTCCTCTTGTTCTGTCTACCTTAATCCACTCTCAGACTCAGAGATTTCAAGCCTTTCTTATCATCATGCTTAGTCTGCGGTAATTCGTGTCTAAGTTCTGCTTCTCTTCTAAGGATACTCGATCTTTACTCTTTATACTACAAAAGAGTCCACAATTATTGCATGCCACAACAATAATAACTGGAGATGAATAGAGCTTATATCCCAAATGTAAGAATCTTTTTATTTTCAATAGAATAAATTTTTTAGTTGATATGAGTTGTTGTGAAATTTTAGAAGGAATTTAGCGCCCAAATCCTCTGTTAGCGCCTCAGCCATGAAAAGACAGACATTTTCATTATAATCCTTTTGCCATCTCATCAGCGATTGTCTTCTCAATCTGGTTAGGATTCCTTTGTCATACATACTTTAGATCTAAAATGAATAGTGCCATAAAATTGTCCCTAATGTTTCCCGCTTGATCACAGCAAACCAACAATACTTGGCTAATGATCTGCTTAGGTAATGGGACTCTACCAATTATGGCAGATCATAAACCAACTGATGGATTTACTAATTGCAGGTGGAATCACTCACCTTGCAACTGCTACTTAAATTCCCAATTAGTTGGTGATGAAACCTGACCAATTCCAATTAGTACATCTGATAGTTAATCAATGGTCAACTATCAGATCTCCTATTTCATCAGCTACTCTGCCCAATGAGATCTTAAGCATTCACCCATATTGATCCCTGATAGATATGAACCAGGCTAATTACCCTGATCCCTGAACATATAAATTTATTTGAGGTATGCCAACCAGGGGACGGACATTACCAAAACAAAAAACTCCATTAAAAACCAAAATATGAATCAACTGCCTGAAATAAGAAGCGAGACACAGAAAGGAAAAATGATAAAAATAACTGACCAGGTGGCACAGCGGCCAGACCCTTTTCCCATCATGATGGAGGGGGAGGGGATCAGGCGGATCATCATTATTATCATCAGGCTCAGCATTGAAGAGGAGGATCAATGCTGAGAGCAAGGGGGTCGGGGCATCCGCTGGATGAGGGTCAATGTGAAATAGATAGTTGTTACGTTTGTTACTGATAATTTGGGCCTGGAACATGGCCTCTATAAGTTTGGCAACCTGATGTTCAGCTTGGATGTGGGCGTCAGGAAGCTGGGCAAATCTAGCAATGTTAGCTCTGAGGATGCGTGTTTTTGAGAAAGTTCTGCCAGTTCAGAAACCTGTTTGACAGCGGAAATGGCAGCATCATTGAGTCGCGTGATTTCTTCTTTTGCAACAGCAGAGAAATTTGTAGGGAACGTGGGGATATGCAGCCCTTCTTTAAATTCAATGACAGAGGCTGCTATAGCTTCTCAGAGATGGCAACTTTTGGGTGAAGTTACTGCAGCCTCAGCTAGCTGATGGTCACTCAGGAAAAAGGGTAGCGAGGGGTTTGGGGATAAATTTTTTGGGTGGAAATGGGGCATCAAAGTATAGATTCAGATAAGGTTTGATATTAATTGGGAAATCTGGTGGTGGTACAATTTCACCAGATTTGTTCACTATATCCAATAAGTCCCATGGATTTTGGTTGAGTATGATTGGATCGGTTAGACATGACTTGGGTTGTGTAGGTTTTGGGGTGGGAATTTGGCTGGATTGAATTTGGGTCCAAACCTGCTCCCAATTAGGTAGATTTTAAGAAAATTGGCCAGCTTGGTTTATGGTAGAAAGCTTTTGCTAATTTTTAGTGCTCGGCTGGAGGGGTAGAGGCAGCCAAAATTCCCATTTGAATGCTGTTAGTGTGACCACATGGGCGGAGTCAGCAGTTCTTGCATGGTTTGAGTTGTAATGACATACTTTCTTTGTATGGTCCAACTCATGAAATAGGGGGCAAACTGTGCGACCACTGTCAGTGCAATCCCAAAATAGATGGTCAGGTGTGGATGAGATATGGGCACGCGGTGGCATGTGCTGGCCATGTTTAGCTGGTGGGGGATAATGGTGGCCATAGCCCGAGGTGCTTCTAGGCGCTCAGCACCACTTGGGACCAGGAATTGGAGGATGGGGTTTGTGCTATAAGTGGACAGCCCTGACATCAATTATAATATAGAGTTTGAGGGGGAAAATGGGAGGGAAGGTTTGTAAAGGTCACCACAAGTGTGGTATTAATGGGAAGATGAGTTCAGGTGGTGGTAATGGGTGCGTTTTTGTAAATTAAGGGCATTGCTGATGCAGCGGCCGCGTCCTCTTCCATGGGGAAGCAAATATTAAAAGAGCTTTTATGAGGGTGGAAGTCAAAAAAGCCCATTGGAGCGAAGGTGTCCGTAGCTAGATTAATAATTGCTTTGTCTGCATATGGGAAGAGACATCCATATCTGACA
Source organism: Massospora cicadina (assembly GCA_022478985.1). Classification (NCBI taxonomy): domain Eukaryota; kingdom Fungi; phylum Entomophthoromycota; class Entomophthoromycetes; order Entomophthorales; family Entomophthoraceae; genus Massospora; species Massospora cicadina. The sequence goes on from JAKSZP010006723.1 coordinate 102,904, forward strand.
TGGAGGCAAATGTGGATATTGGATCGAGGTAAAAATAGGGGTGGGGGCGGGTTAGGTAGATGTCATGGTCACATGACATCATGAAGGGACCAACCCCAAAGATAAGTCTGGGCGCCAGGAGGCCCAAAAGGTGAAGTTACAGGGCCACCCTGACCTGAGGCATACTCTAGACCAACGCTGGGTATGGGCAAAATATGCTCAGGTTAATAATAGTGGGGAGCCCAATGCCCAGCCCCATACTTCAGCCCAGGCGTTGAAATGAATGGTTTACATAACTAATACTAATGGTTCAGTATGGTTAGTCACGGAACGGGGTTTTAAAAACCATTCTGTTTACACAATCGCAAATTTGGGTCAAATCAACTTCAATAGATAACACGAGTGAAGTCAGTTTTGGTGTATTCTACCAAATTGGGATGGTATTGTGTGCTTATTGGTGGGTCAGTGCTTGGGCCACTACTGCAAACCCCATATTCCCCCGTTGACACTTAGATGTGTTTTCCCGACCAACATTCCTTGTTGGTCAACTTCCCAAATAAACCTTTTCCCATTTTCACATTTTTTCTATAATATTCTGAATGCTCCCGTGCGCAAACCTCTTTTAGGAGGTCTTGTGCTCAGTTAACCTTGCCATTGAAAATACATTGAAGCTATCCCCTCATGCAATGTTGTTTGGCTTAATATTCCCACTTTCAAGCTTTCCCCGTTGCTGAAGCCTTCTGTGGAGGTTCCCCTACCGTCCTGTTTGGAGGGGTTGGAATCTTCTTTGGATGCAACATCCACTAACACACTTCCTGAGCACTCAGAATTTGATTGTGACTTCAAGCTCAATGTGGATCTGGTGCATATATCTTCCCCCATTTACCCATTGACTGTAAGGGAGGAAGAGGCGTTGGATTTGTGGGTAAAGGATCAGTTAGCTAAAGGTATAATTTTCAGCGTACCTCCCCTGTATGCTCCCCCTTCTCTTTGTAGAGAAGTCTGATGGTACTTTACACCCATGTATGGACTACGGGAACCTTAACAACGTCACTGTACTAAACCTCCATCCCATCCCTTTGGATTCACAGATTTTGCGCTATGTGGAGAAGACGAAGGTCTTCTCCAAGTTGGACTGCCTCAATGCATTCAATCAAATCTGGATAAAGAAGGGCCAGGAGTGGTTAACCGCATTCCATACCAGGAAAGGGATTTTCCAGTTCCGGGTTATGCCCTTTGGGCTTAAGAATGCCCCTGCCATCTTTCAACGCCGCATTGATGCAGCGTTGGGGGACTTGTTAGGGGTATGCGCGGTTGCCTACGTGGATGACATCCTGGTATTTTCCCCCAATCAGGAGTCCCATGCAGTACACCTTAAGAAAGTGGTGGAGCGGTTAAAGGCAGCCAGCTTTACGCTGAAGATAAGCAAGTGTGAATTCTTCAAGTCCCAGGTCAATTTCTGGGCAACGTCATGTTTGACCAGGGAACATGTTAACTACAGACAAGGAGAAGGCTATTCGTGAGTGGCTACCCCCACCTTAGTCAAGGGGTTGAGGAGTTTTTTGGGGACGTGTACGTTCCTCAAGAAGTTCACTCCCAATTTTTCTGAGGTGGCGGCTCCCTTATACAAGGCTAGCGGTGAAAAAGTGCTTCAGTGGTCCCCATTTTGGAGGATGCTTTCCAAGCCGTGAAGTGCTCCCTGTTGTCCACGTCCATCCTTCACCATGTTGACCCTTCAAAAGGGTTCATTGTGTCTACTGATGCCTCCAACTTCGCCATACCGGCTGCCTTGTTGCAAGCAGGCGAAGATGGTATAGAGCATCTGGTGGGATATTTTTCTAGGAAAATGTCTCTGCTAGAGTTGTATTATGCCGTTTTATGACAAGGAGTTACTAGCAATGGTGGAGGCGCTGACATATTGGCGTCACCACTTGCATAGCTCTACCCAACCATTCCACATATGTACAGATCACCATGCCTTGCTGTATTACCATGCCCCTCATGTCCTAACACCACGGCAGACCCGTTGGCATGAGACCCTTGCCTAATTCGTATTCACATATGAGTTTACCAAGGGCAAGGATAATGGTTTGGAGGATGCTTTGAGCTGCAACCCTGCTTTAGCCCCTGACCCCAATGAGGTAGAAGTGCACAACACACAGGTTATGATTCCTCCAAGTAAAGCATGTCGCAACTTCCCTCTCCTCTGGCCAAAGAGCCAGCGCTTGCACCTCTAAATAATGCGGAGGAATATGGTAGTTCAGAAAGGTCGTCCTTTCTCAGCCGTTTAAAGAGAATATACTATGGTACTTGTAAAGAGCGCTTAAAATCAAGAGGATCTATCCAGGGATTATCATGTAAAGGATGAGATGGTGTGGTTCCAGGGACGCCTTTGGGTACCTGCTGGACCACAGCGCCTGGAGATCATCCAGGCCCATCATGATGGAATCACCACTGGTCATCTGGGGAAAGCAAAGACCTTGGAGTTGATACGTAGCACCTACAATTGGAAGGGCTTGCCTGCTCAGGTGGGGCGGTATTGTAAGGAGTGCCTGGTATGCAACCAGATAAACCCAATCGTCAACCTTTAGCGGGATTGTTGGTACCAGTCCAAAAGGCTGATGGGCCCTAGACTTCCCTCTCAGTTGATTTCATTGTGGAACTACCTGTCTCTGGTGGTTATGATGCCATCATGGTGGTGGACCGTTTTAAGAAGTTCTCCCACTTCATTCCTTGCAGAACTACACTAACCGCAGCTGAGATGGCTAGGCTCTTCGTCACCCATGCGTTTGCGCTCCATTGGGTTCCCCAAGAGATTATCAGTGACCTGGGACCCCAATTCACCTCCATCTTTTGGGAAGAGTTGTGTAAGACTCTTCAGATTCGCCCCTGCCATTTGACTGCCTATCACCCCCAATAAGATGGGCAGACGAACTAGTGAACCAGTGCTTGGAAAAATTCCCACGGTGTTACATCACCCCAGAACATTCAGATTGGGCTTCTCACCTTCCTATGGCCCAATTTAGTTACAACAACATGCTGCATTCCTTGATCAGTTGTTCCCTGACTTTCGCCAGCCATGGCTAAATACACGCCTTTAACATGGAGCCCAACTGTGGGTCTAAGGTTGAAGCGATGGTGGATTTTTCCAAGACAATAAAGAAGGTCCACCAGGGGGTTTCCAAAAGCTTGGAGGCGGCAATGCAGGTGTATAAGGAGAACGCTGATGGTAAGCACCAAGTGGGTCCTGCGTTCAAGGAAGGGGATCTCATGATGCTTGATGCTTGTAATATCCCTATCAAGCATCCATGCAATAAGCTGGGACAAAGAGGATTGGCCCCTACCGCGTTGTTAGAAAGGTGGGCCATGCCTCATAACAGATAGATCTTCCCCCTTCATTTCAGATCTTCTCAGTGTTTTATGTGAGCAAAAAGACGTTGTTCAAGGGCCCCCCACCAGAGACTCCTGATGCCTATTTTGTGGATGGGGCGCCAGAGTGGGAGGTGAAAGATATAGTTGCCTCCCGCCACGTTAAAAAAAGACTGGAGTATCTCATATCCTGGAAGGGCTTTGATGCTGCATAGAGCAGTTGGGTCCCAGCGCGCGACTGTGTGCATGCATAAGATCTGATTGAAGCCTTCTACAAGCGTTTCCCTCAGGCTGCCAGATCTCAACCCAAACTGACCGTTTCTGCCATGAAGTTGGCCCCTTCCCACAAGAACTTTTACCTTGTGCAAGCCCCTGGAGGGGTGGTTGAGCCCCATCAGGAGGAGATGGTAATGTCATAATCACATGACATCATAGTGAGGACCAACCCCAAAGATAAGGCTGGGCGCCAGGAGGCCCAAAAGGTGAAGTTACAAGGCCTTCCTGACCTGAGGCATACCCTAGACCAACGCTGGGTATGGGCAAAATATGCCCAGGTTGGTAAAAGTGGGGAGCCCAATGCCCAGCCCCATACTTTGGCCCAGGCGTTGAAATGAAAAGTTTACATAACGAATACAAATGGTTCAGTACGGTTAGTCAAGGAACGGGTTTTTGAAACCTGTTCTGTTTACACAATCGCACGTTTGGGTTGAATCCAACTTCAATTGATAACATGAGTGAAGTCAGTTTTGGTGTATTCTACCAATTGGGATGGTAGTGTGTGCTTATTGGTGGGTCAATGCTTGGGCCCACTCCTGCAAACCCCATATTCCCTTGTCAAAGCTTATATATGTTTTCCCCAACCAACATTCTTTGTTGGTCAACTTCCCAAATAAACCTTTTCCCATTTTACGTTTTTACTTTTATGATATTCTGAACACTCCTATGCGCGAACCTCTTTGAGGAGGTCACGCGCTTCATTAATCTTGCCATTGAAAATACATTGCAGCTATCCCATCATGCACCGTTGGTTTGCCCAGGTTACCTCCAACCTGGGTCGCTTACCCCCTTTCATTTTTTGCACCATGTCTTTTGGTGGTTTTGTTATTAAAAACTGCACTTCTATGCCTAAGTTGTTATTGCGCCAGAACCCTCTGCTGGGCTCTAATTACTTTGGCACTAACGGCCAGTTCCCTGGCGTTGGCCATGTGCACCGTGCACCGCCACTCTGGGAAAAGGAGAGTTATAGACACTCTTCTTACACTGGACTTATGCAAGGTGCAGTGCTAAGTCCCTTGGAGGGACAAAGCGGCCAGTTGTATTAGGCGGACTAGATGATCCCACCCATATGCATTTGCCTGCTGATTGGTAAATGATAGCAGGTGGAGCATTGCTGCCCTACACTGAGGCAGCAGGTGGTGGATTTGTAGACATAAATGGAAAACTGATGTGGTGTAGGTGGTGGTGGAAAATTAACAGTTGCTTTTAATCAAAATCGCTCAAAAGTGATGTCAAGCGGAAAGAAAAGTCCCTATATTCCCTGAACATTATTAACCTAAAATTAGGGTCAACCAATGTCCAATTCATTCATCAGCGGGACTCATCCCCTAGCGATTTAACAGGTAATCTAGTAAGCTGAAAGGTAACTAAAATTCCAACACAACCCCCTCTTACCTAGATTTCCAGCAAGAACAGGATCAAATCTAGAGAATGCCACCTCAGACCAGGGCAAATATTACTTGGTTTCCAGTGGAGCACAGCTGATCTTCACACAAAGCTGTTCAGGAAACATTTGGCATGCGGTTCTCTTCCTTTTATTCCTCACTACCACTTCCTCAGAGTGTGCTATCATGACCCACTGTTATGCCAGGCTAATTGATTTTTCTCATGATGATTCTAGTCCTGAAAAGCCAGTTTTCTCCTCAGTCAGGGAATATGACCCATTGTCATATTCAGGATCATAGTCCTGAGTCCTTGATTTCCTGATCTCACTCCTTATCCTTGACAGGAAGTTTTACTGTCAATGTCTGTCTTGCAGCAAAATTTAGAATGATCAATTATATTTGCTCTTGTAATTTTCTATTTATAAGTTTTTTACATATCATTCTTACATTTTTTTCTGAAGATCTTATCTCAATTATTTTAATTAAATTCTATAAAATTAGAGCTTAATTAATACTGATGTGAATAATTTTGACTACCATAAAAAGTCTGACATCCCCCTCTCATCCAGATCATATGTCAAATTTGAATTCTCAGTATCAGCAATATCTTGACAATCTGTCTGATGCAGATGCTCAAATCTTCTAATTGATCAGTCATTCTGCGCAAAAAAATCTATTCTATGATATCTCTAGGAACCATACTCTTAGCCACGCATAAATAGGCAATCCTTCCACTGAACTACCAGAAACATAATTTAACCCCAATGAAACCAGAGTAGCAACTGTCTCAAACGACTCTCAGTTGATTCTCCCTCTCTCATCAGTTCCCAGAATAGACTTCAATACTCTCCTAGATTTGGCTCCTTTCATGGATACTTCTAATTTATTGTTGAGCTTTCTGAAGCAATGCCATCTGATATTGTTCATTCGTTTTGTGCCAGATCCTACTTGCTTCCAGAGTTCCTTTTTTGACTCGTCCAATTTTATAAATAAGCTGTTTTTTCAACTGAACTGGCCATCAGAAATCATAAACACCTTGAGATCCCCTAACCAAAATTAAGGAACCAGGTAAACGAGACTCTTTCATAGCTCCTAACCCCTATGATTTCTCCAGAATCCAAGATTGATAAGTTGCAGCCTATGCCCTTCATTTCGTGGGACAAGTTCTTCAAAGTTAGACCACAAAGCTGCCAGCCTCCCCAAGTTCCATCGGTCATTCTGTTTTTGAATCCAAGAAGCTTGTAGTAATCGTCTTCAGGATGCCTTCTGCTTCTTTCATGACTACCTCATTTCTGGAGCTTCTCATTGGTACCTCCCCTTCATGGTTCTGATTGGGGGCATGATAAGGTAACCTCTGCCAAGTACCCTTGCTCAATGCTGGCTCACATGTCCAATGTTCTTGATGAAGCCTGTTAGCAAGCGCTCAAGTCCAATCTTCCAGCTCCAGTGCCATATTGGGATTACTCAGGACTATTCACTAACTGCCTCTTCTTGTTCTTTGCTTTCCCACCCAATCTGGGGTATTGCTATTGGCAAGTACTGACATTTCAATTTCTCTTCCCCTTGTCACATTCTATCAGGGTTCAGCCTCCGCTCAATGAACTTGGCTTTGAGTAGGTCTAGCCTTTAATAATGTTCTATCTCAATTAGATTTTGATGGTTTATTTACCCCTACTGTTATACATCCTCCCTCCCACTCAAGAGGCGACATAGGCGGAATTTTCACCAAGTTGAGGATAACCAATAGATTTCAAAAAAAGGTTAACAGATCATGTTTATTATTATATTTTTTCGTATATTATTATCATATTAATTTTTTTCTTCTTTTTATATGAGACATGACCTTCACTTAGTTCAGCTGTCCATCTTTTTGTTGTTTTCCCAAAATGTTTCCTAGGTATATTCTGACTTACCAGTTTTTATAGTTAAAGGTATTATTTATTTTTTTATACTTAAATCATTTATTTTGGTTTAGCGGTCCTTTTTTAGGAATTAACCAAAAATGTCAAGACATAACCATCTCAGTGGTTCAGCGTTCCTTTAGGAACACTCTTATTGTTTCTTTCTTTGATCCACTGCTTTATATATTTAGCATGTACCCTATTAAAAATTATTTCATCCACGAAGTTCTTAATGGTACATGAATCCATAGCCATCTTGGTGATAATCTCAAACAGACCTGACCATAGCTCATCTAATTGTTTTTTCTTCCAAAGCCATGTGTGTCACAATGGGATAATTTATCGCCTATTTGATATTCAGATAATGCCAGTTAGTACTTATTACTTCTATTTTGCCATGATTTTCTTCTTTAAAGGTCATATCAAATGCTTGCAATTGCATCTAAATCAGGATTTTTCAAAAGTTGGAGAAAGTACTGTTTAGCAATCATCCAAATGTTGGTTCAACCACCAAATATATAACTGGTGGTAACGTGGACTTCCTTCTGTACAAAAACTCAAATTGCGTTTTTCCTGTTGCCATATGGCGACTGATGTTATATGTGAACATCACCAAAATGAGGTATGTTCCCCAATCAGAAGTTTTCTCAGTGACAAGCTTCCTCAGCGTTGCAGCCAGCATCTCATTTACTTATTCTACTAGCCCATTTATCTCCAGCCAGTAAGGTACTGACATGACTCCTCAGATCCCCATTATATTGTTCAACCTCAAAATCACATGGGAAGTAAAATTGTTCCACTGTCATTTAACAAGACTTGCGGGCATCCATGGTGGTATATAACTTGATCCAAGATAAACCGTGCAGTACTTATAGTGTCCACTTTCGCCAGGGCCTTTATCTCAACCTATCTGGTCAGATGATTGATTGCAACTAATGTATATTTGACTACCCCTGTGCTCATAATCAGTGATCCCATCACATCAATGGACACTGTATGATAGGAAAATCCAGGGTGGACCAGTACATATTAGGATGTGTTCTTGTAAGGTTTGTGCAACTGACACTCCACGCAGCAAGCTAGATAATAGACCACATCATAGTTGATAAACATCCAGTAGTACTGGCAAATGTAATTGGTTATTCTTTCTCAGGACTCCATCCCAACAGCCTTATGCATGGCTTGAACATTGCCACTCGTTCTGACAGATTTGGGAATAATAATCGTTTTCCATTAATTGACTTAAACACTTGTCCATCCCTGGTCTCAGTGTTTTTCATCGCTTTCCAAAGTGCACTCTGGATCTCTTTGGGCTTGTTACCAGTTTCTACATCAACTAAACTCTGAAACAGCTCATTAGCTTGTTGGTATACCACTTGAACCATTAGTAACCTTGATAAGCCATCCGAATTCTGATTAGAAGCTCTTGCTCAGTGAATGACTCTAAGTCATAAGCTTGAGGATTTAATGCCCATTGGGCCAGACGCCCTTCCAGTTCTCCTAGGTTATGCAGCCAATACAAGGAGGAATGGTCCATCACCACTTTAAAGTGCATACCGTGAATATACACCAAAACTGCTTACAGGCGTAAATCACAACAAGGCATTCATGATCATAAATGGTGTAATTCCGTTCTGCTTCTTATAACTTCAGGCTCACATAAGCTACTGGATGCTCATCCATGAGCTCATCTAATTGACTCAGGACGGAGCTGATTGACATTAACAAAGAATCAGTCTGTACCATAAATTCTTGGTTGAATTTTAGTTATAGCAATATTGGAGAATCTATGAGTCCGGCGTAACTCATTGAGAGAACTCTGGGCCTCTTCATTCCAAACAGTCCTTTCTTTGGATCCTTCAGCAAACTAAAGAGGGGCTTGGCAATTATCATAAAATCCTGTATAAATCTTTGGTTTTATCTGACCATTTAAAAGAATAATTGGATATCTCAGACACTTCTTGAGATGACCATCCGCTCTATGGCCTCAATTTTTTGGGCTTGCGGCTGCAGTCCACTAGAGGTGATGACAGACCCCAGATATTCCAACTCTTTCATGAAGGAGTGGCACTTCCTCAGCTTAATCTTCAGGTTAGCCACAGACGGTCTCTTAAAGACTTCTTTCAAGTGGTGTAAATGGTCAGTAAAGGTACTAAGGAACACATTTGTATTGCATAAGTACACCAGAGCGCATGAATACTTAAAGACATTCAATATGGCATACATTGCCCTCTGGAACGTCGCAGGCGCATTGCAAAGACCTTGCGACATCTGATTTGGTTGGTATAGCTCCTACGCGGGTATAAACATGCATTTCTCATGATCTCCACTTGGCAGATTGCTTTTCCAATATCCTGATCTTAGATCCATCGTAGAAAAATACTTTGCTTCACCCAACTGATCTAATGAATTGTCAATTTGTGGTAGTGGATATGAAATGTTTTTCATTATTTTGTTCAGCTTCCAATAATTAATCACCACCTGATTAGAGCTGTCCTTCTTTTCACAATCAGGATAGAGCTCGCCCTAGAGATTGACATTGGAACTAGAAGTTTGTGCTTCATTAGTTTACTGATCTCCTCTTCCGCTACTGCTTCAGCAGCCTTTGACCATCAGATTGGTCTCATTCTTATTGATAATTTTTCCATGGTGTCAAATATATGAATGACATTCCTTGCACATCCCAAATTGTGATCATCCTGGGCTAAGATTTCCTAATATTTTTCAAATATTTTGAGCACCTCCTCTTGATGTCTCTCCGTCAGATAAGCAAGCTGCTCTTGATCAACTAATATTGATACTCTCAGCTACCCCTTCCAGCAATACCATCTCATTAAGGGTCCCAAAACCATGGTTTTTCTCAATTACGCCATCAGGGTCAGATGTACAAATGCAATGATATGATTCTCCTCAATCTTCATTGGTTTTCCACTCAAATTTGCAAGGAGATCTCGAATTTCTCCATAGTCCAGCACAACTATTTCAGGAGCCACCCATGGCTCTAATCTGGACTTCTTCCAGGGGCTACTGAACTCTCCATACAACCGCTCAGGTATCTCCAACATAAATCCATATCAACTATGTTCAGTGATCCTGGCAGTATGGTCCTCAAATCCTTGATTCGTAGTGTAATCCAAGTAATCCAGGATTTCTTTTGCATTTCTCTTCGCTTTCGTGCAACCAATTGGTAGCAAATTGGGACAATACCATCATTGTAGATCAGATTGATAGAATTGTTAATATTTGTTAGTGGAGTTTCCCCATCTCTCTGATAAACAAGAGGTAGTGTCTGATTCAATATGGTCAACGTATTATCTTTAAAGTTACATTTAACTCTGTACTTTCTTAGAAGCTTGTTCCCAATTAGAATATCATAGTTTTGGTTTGTAAAAAACTATTGCTGGGGAGGATATCACTAAAGATCCAAATCAGAGTTGTAAAGCACTGTTCGCTCCACAGGAGATGGTTTTATTTGGCCTGGCGGTCCCATATTCCTTCTTATGTTCCAAATCAAGTGAGATTCTCATCTTCTTCACCAGCTTGATTGAGACAATATTGATAGGCGCTCCACTGTCAATTATCGCCTGCACCTGTACTCAGTTTGACCAGTATATCAATACGTACACTCAGAGTATTGCAAAATCATATTTACTGAGAGTATAGTGGCATTAATTGCTGAATCAAGGGTGTAATTATTTGCACTGACAGATCAGTAAATGATTTTTTAACTACACTAAGGGGGATAGATATATTTGCCTCATCTAATTTGACCTCAGCCAAACTTCCAGATTCTCAGAAGATCTATTCTTGTCCACTAGTTGTTGCGCTTATGGGCGAGGGATTTCTTTGATTATTTTGGGATGATGCCCTTTGCTCCGGCTCTGGTTACCACATTGACATCTTAATTTACATTTTGGTAAAGCTGGTCCTGAATTTTTTGTTGACAAAAAAGATCACTAATGTCATTTTCTTCATTTAAGATATTGGGAGGAACAGTTTTAACCGAAGCTCTAGACTGTTCCTCATCTAAGCCGCAGGCCCTTTTCCTAACTCCTGTGAGGGTTTGGCCTCCTTTTCCTGGACCATTTGATCCGCTCCTTAAGCTTCTTGCTAGAGCAATAAGACATGAAAAGGCCCTTCCCTCTGCACTGATGACAGCGCTTTTCTCTTTTATCTGTCTATTTGAACTACTCAGGCTTGTTTCCTGGCACTGTTTGATTGGCGGACTCCTTAGCGCTCTCAGTCACCTTTGTATGATTTAAATTTTAGACTGGACTTGGCTTGAAGCTTTGTTTAGGGGCCTCAAACGTGGCTCCTAGTATCTTAAAATGATCCACCATTTGAGAGGTGGTGCTTCACAGTTGCCAACGTGAAAGACATCATTTGATATAAATTTCGACAAGGCCAAAGGGCTACTTGTAAAACAATCCACATTTCAAAATCGTCCAATACTTTTTATCTGAACAAAATCTGTGATTCTTAGTATTGGTCAGCAAAATTCACTTAGGTCATCCTTCTGGAATTGGATTCCCATAAATTCCTGTTTACATTTAGACATATGCGTGGGACTTCCAAACTCCTTCATTATGGCAACCTTAGCCTCCGAGTAAGACCAGCTTTCCCCCTCTAGATAAGGTAGCGCCAAGTTTTGACAGTCTGTATCCAAACATTTCATTAAGTCAAAGCTTGTCTATTGCTGTACACAAACATAGTCATGTCAAACAATCAGAAGAACTCAGAGGCATTATTAATGAAATATGGGTAATTTTGGTGTAGCTCTGAATTCCTCCAAAGTTTCTCTAGCCAATACTCTTAGCTTAATTACCTAACTGACTAAAGGAGTGATTTCAGGGGCCATCTCCAAAAATGGCAATGAATACAGTCAGCATATCTATAGGAATTGTCAACTTCACAATTGGAGTTCCTGGGGTCCTTTCTTTGGCGTTAATAACAACTAATTTTACATTCACGTCTTTAAACTTTAGTTCTTTAATTTGCTTCACTAGATGATCCACGTCTGAGCTGAGTGAATGCAATAAAAAAACTTCTTTTCATTCAGTCTTCAAGAATAAAACTTCTCAACCAGATTTACTTCTATCTTCTTTAATGACGTTAATTTCCCTAGTAACTTATTGCTGAAATTGGAAACATCTTAAACTCCTTCCTCAATATTAGTAACTCTCTCCTCCAAGGCAACGAATTCTCTATGATCAGTTGAATTCAAGGCATTCTTGTTAATGGTTGCCAAATCCCTCTAAAGTTTTCTTAACTCGTCCATGTATGACATCTTATTGGCGTATCTTACTCAAATAACTCTTGTAGTGAGCACCAAATATTAAAATCTGGGTTTTTATGATGTTAAAGACTGACTCAACTGATTCTTCCCAGAGATTAACTGTATAAGTTTTGGTATGTGGATTTGCGTTGCTTGATAGTGATTGATATGTGATTAATAATAGTATGGTGACTATTATCTGTAGTTGATTAGTTAAACCTGATATGAACAACAATAGACCTGTATTATCCACGAAATACTGGTGATGTTAACTATAGGGGCTTCTTCCCTGTTTATCTAACTTGATCCAAACCATATTCAGAGGTTTCCAGCCTTTCTTTTCATCACGCTGAGTCTGCAGAGATTCTCATATAAGGTCTGCTTTCTTTCTAATGATACTCGATATATACTCTTTATACAACAAAAGAGTCCACAATTATTGTATGCTACAACAATAATAACTAGAGATGAATAGAGCTTATATCCCAAATGGAAAATCTTTTTCTTCTGCAAGATGAATTTTTCATTGGTATAAATTGTTAGGCAAAGAAAACTTTCTTGCCTCTCAATGTAACTTTCCAAGTAAAGTTACATGAGTTAATAAAACAAATCCAAATCACCCATATTAGTTTTGCTCAGATGTCCTTGTATTATCTGCCAGCTGCTCCAGCGCGGGGCAGTGGTGAAACTCCTCCTGCTATTTTCCATCCAGCAGGAAAACACGCTAGGACTGGTTCACCCAGTCATTCCAAACCCAAGGGATGATTCTTTCCTCCCAAGGACCTCGATGCCCACCTTGCTCATACCCAAGTGGTACCTTGTTGCCCCCTGGTGCTCCCCTGGAGAAACATGTGCTACAGCCTAAGGGTCGAATATGGGAAGCTATTCCCATACCACAACCAAGCCATTATCAAAATGGCACAGGTGGTGATGACACTTGTTAGAATTATAGATTTCCTCCCCTACAAGGGATATTTTGACCTTGGCTTCACCTGTGAAGCTGAAGCTACAACTGCAGCAACTGTGCCCCTGGTATTCCAGGGCACCCCTCTTCCCACTCCCAGACCCAGCTCCCAGCGGACACCACTTTGGTGATCCAGTTTGCTGGTTTGCCCACCCACCTCCCCCCTGAAGTGCTCCACCAGGAGCTGATGGATGGTTTGGCAGCCTATGGATTTAACCCCATCTTAAAATTTGTGGTCCCAAATAGGGCCACATGAATCTCTGGGCCTCGGACATATGCCATGATCAGCCCTGAATTTGATAAAATCTCTGTGTCAATTCCCCCTCACACCGTTATTCATTCAGCACCTAAATATCCATTTTGGGCCCACGTTGGGGGCGGACGATCTATCCATCATGTTTCTTGTTGGACCACTTGAAACGCAAGTGCACCCTTCAGCCACTTCTGATGGATTGGATAACTTGTCCGCCAACCTCCAATCCAACGCCCACCCTGTACAAGTTCTGGTATGGGGCACAATCCTACCTCCCCCACCCCCAAAACCGGAAGCTGCAGCAGCACCTGCAGCCACCAAAAGCCTCCTCCTCGCCCTAGTGCCACACATGATTCCTCTAATCAAGCACTTGCTTGGACCCCAGTTCAATCCCATGCTTCCTCAAACGAATCAATCAAACCTCAACTGTATGCTGGTTCCCCAATCCAATTTAACCAAAACCCATGGAAGTTATTGGCTGAAAGTGACGAATCAGGTAAGCTCATTGAAGAACCATCTCTGCAAATTGAGAGGTTTGTTAATTCAGAATGGGGCATCAAATACCCCCCTTGACTATATACCCCACATCCAAAAGCTGAATAATTTTGAAGTGATAACCAGCTTGCAGTCAAATCAGCTGTAACACCAGATTGTCATCCCCTTCTGTAAAGCTGTCGCCAAATCAGTGGCGATGCTCACAGGAGGAATTTCACCTCCTGTTATCCCCAAAAGTCTTACTCAAAAGAGTAAAATAACAGTAAAACAGTTATACAAAAATTTTAACAATGCTATCCAGAATGTGGCAACTAGAGCACGGAACCCAAAAATAAAATTACTCAAACCAACATTGCCATGTTTGGTAAACTCCCAGATGCCAGCATCAATGCTGAAAAAGCTTTAACTGAAACATAATATTGTCATTTACCTAGCTGCCAATTTCCATGAAATACCAATAATTAGCTTTATTGTACCACATGCCGCAGATGCCCCAACGCCCTTAATGTCTGCCTTGACATGCACTCTATTATAAGAGGAAGAAGCTGCTGCCAAAGATGAGCCCCTCGATCCCCCCTCCCCTTCCACCATGGAGGGATAAGCAGTTTCCGCTGCCCACCTGGTTGATTGTTTGCTCGAAGTGTTCACTCAATCCACTCATTTGAGCGTTTTGTTTGAACCAATTAGTTACGTTTTTAGTTTAGTTTTAGTTTTGGTAATGTCCGTCCCCTGGTCAGCATACCTCAAATAAATATAAATTGTTAGGGAATCTATAGTGGGAACTTGTCAATAGAGGTTGTCTATAACACTCCAGTTCCCAGCTAAGTGTTTCGCGGAGCACAGCCACATAGCCAGGAAACTTGTCATCAGGATTATGGTAATAAGGGCACCAAAAAGGGTGCCAAAGATGAAGTACCCTGTGCAAGGGAGTATAACGTGGTGTAGAGTAGTTGGTAACAGATAAACAAAAACATTTGGGTGGGCAACATGGGGGAGCCTTTGACCAAGCTGAGGTCAGTGCTGGATGGTTTGGGTTCCTCAGTTTGGAGGGAACCAAGGGGCCCAACAGTGCACTTGATTTTGAGATACTTTAGTAATAGTAGAATGGCTAAAGTTATTAAAGACCTCCTCAAAAAGGTCCATGCACAGGTTTACAATAGTAACTATAAATTAATAGACTATAAGCAAATGAGGGATTTATCTAGGGAAAGACAAACAACGAGGAAAGTTGGTAATAGGGTAGTCATATTTAAACGTCTTTTGGGGAATCAATTGATTGATGGAAATGGCACTAAGTCCAGGTGCACCAATAGTGCATGCATCCATTGACCAGGGTACTATAGCCAGTAATCGACCAAACTCAGGTTATCAATTGAAGACAAGGCTGACCTGAGTTGGAGGTTTAGAAATTGGTTGGGTTTTAAAACCCCGTTACCCTATCATTCAAACTGAACCATCATGGTTTGTAAGGTAACTCGTCCATTTTAGTGCTATTACTGTAACATAGGGCTGGCGTTATGCACTTTACCTGAACCAACCTGGGCATATTTGGCCTGCATCCAGCTTTGGTCCAAGGTGTGCTTTAGGTCAGGAAGGTCCTGCAGCTTGACCTTTTTGGGCCTTCTGAAGCCCAGCATTGTCTTGGCTGTTGGTACACTCAATTAGGTCATGTAAACATGACATTTTGGTGCCCAACTCCTCGGTTGGCACCTCATCCATGAAATGGCAGCCATTGCCATTGAACTTCCCTCCAACAAATCACTGGCGATGGTTTTCATACATCTGGTTAGGACCTCCATAAGACATCCTCAATACCTAAAACAGAAAAACAAGAAAACGTGTCCATAACATTTCCACTCAATCACAGCAAACCAACCTTATTTGGCTAACAACCTGCTTAGGTAATGGGACCCTTTACCCATTATTTCAGGTCATGAACCAACTTATTGATTTGGTAGATGCAGGTGGCATCACTCGCCATGCAATTGCTACTTAAATTCTAATAGTTGGTGATAAAACCTGACCAATCACAATTAGTACATCTGATAGTTAATCAATGATCTGCTATCATATGCTCTTATTTCATTAGAAATTCTTCCTGATAAGATCTTAAGCATTCACCTGGAGATTCTCAACGGATATGGACCTGGCAAATTACCTAAAATCTCAAACACCATTAACCCAAAATTGGGGTCAAATAATATCTAATTCATTTAACAGCGGGACTTATCCTCTAGTTATTCAACAGGTAATCTAGAAAACTGGAAAAGTAAGCAAAAATCTGGACACCCCCCTTGGGTTCTTCCACTAACTTTTTACTTCTCCTATGGGTGATTCTGAGTTTTATTGATAAACTAAATGAGAATAAGATGATTGTTTCAGAGGGAATTGGTAAGAACAATCCTTTTACACTCCAGGTTAGGACTTAGTCTCAGTGATCAGCCAATATTAATATTGTGTTGTTGCAATCTGAGTTTCACCCGCTGCCACTGCCTGAGGACATTTAAACCCTGCGCATTAGCAAATTAACCCTGATCGCCATAGGTTAAAAAGTGAAGAGGCTATGATGTTAGGATCTGGGGTCCCCATCCTCTTCCACTTCAGCTGGTTTAGAGAGACAACGTTTCTTCCTCCCCTTTAATAGTACTTGACTGGGCCAGGGGTGGTGGCTGCTCAGTCACAGCAGCTTCAGAATCTTCCCTTGCCAGGGTTCTTGACTGACCACTCCACTTCAATTGGAGGCAACGAGCAAGAAGGCGCTTGCCCACTATCACTAGCAGCCAGCACCTCCACCACCTCTGCCTCTTCTACTATGGGCCTCGCACATTCTATCACACCCACATCCCTTATGGTCGCTCAACTCTTATGTGATCGAGTGATGGAGAAAACCCCATCCCTTTTAGAGGCGCTCATTTCCAGAATGTTCTTTCCAGATTGGTACAAAGCCACTAAGCTCGATTTGGAGTTAAGAAGCTTCCTGCGCCTTATAAGACCGCTTTGACTCCTTAATGACCTTTCTGTCACCTTTAAGTACCATGGTCACTGCCTTGAATTGGCGTTGCCAGCCTCCGCCGCCGCCTTTGCTTTGGCTGACAACTCAGTTAGCCTCTCCAACGCCTTCTGGAAAGCTAACTTCTCTTTCTATGAGGGCACCATTAGTGGAACCCCTCTCTAGGCCCATCAGGTTTGGTCACTGCCGCAGGAAGTTTACCATGGTGACAATTAGCTCTTACGTGACCTTTAAGCCACACAAGAAGCACCTGTTCTGCGGCACCACAGGGACACGCCAGGTCCCCACAGTAATTGAATGAGGAAACTCCCCGTAAAACTTTAAAAAGTTCCTTTTATAAACCCAGTCCCCAGAGCCTACGGTTAATTTTCAGATCTACCATCCTTCTGTTTCATGTTCTTTACCAGCTTGTTTTCATTAAAGGAGATCACTCTGATAAAGCCTTTCAAATGAGACATCATGATTCCTCTAGTGAAAACAGGTGGCATGTCCCTCAGTATGAACCTTCTAATCTTGGTAACAATATTGAGACATATGGACTCCTCATTCTTGGTGCTTAAACTGGCATCCAGAACCGGTTTCTTTTGAAGCTTATAGTGGAAAGTCATGAGTTTCAACCCAAGAGCCAAACGTGAAATATGGAGTGGGGCAGACCCACACAACTCAATCAAGCAGCCCGTGAGCATCTCCTTAGACCACCCAGTCTTCATTTTTACAGCGTAAACCCTATTGAGGTCTCCACCATGCTTGACATCAATCTTTTGAGGGTCCAGAGTTACCCGCTTTGAAAAGATTGGTTCCAGCCCTAAATCCAATAGTGTTCACTGCCACAATGGAGACAAGACCCTTCTGTGCAGAGAGGAAGCACCTGCTGTTGATTTGTTATTAGAGCTGTTCTCTACGGTTCGTTAGTAATAGAGTTTGCCTCTTTGGGCCCTTTTGTGCAGAGACCGTTGTAGCCTTTTTGGGTCAATACATCAATTTGGTGCGTCAGTGCTTTCACCTTTCACTGCGCTAGTGTAAGACCATGTAAGCTAAAGGCCAGTATCCAGGTTTCAGGTCAACCTAGAAAACCGCGGTTATTATTGCATAAAGCTGCGCCAAAGCTCAGCCAATCAGGATTGCCTAACACTGTCACTGAGATATTCTTTTGAAGCGCCCAGCCTTTTAAGAATAGTGTGCAGATGATACGCCTGACTCTTGCCCCCTTTCTTGGCCATACTCCCCTGAAGGTGAATGGAAGCACCCACAAGAACAGATTGGATCACAGTCATTAGCTTCCATCCCACACCTTTTTCAGGCCACTACAAGCCCCTTCTGTGGTGCCTCTATGGGTTCTGGTGTTGGCTACTCACCTATGTTTTCATGAAATTTCCTCAGTCATGCCTTGAAGACCTCAGATTACCCTACCTAGCTCCAAAACTCAGTTTCATCTTTCATGATATGATCCATCAAATGCTGTAATGAGGTAGACTCTTTGCATGATCCCATGGGGAGCTGGGTAGGTTGTATTAATCCTTCTGTATATACAAAGTGCACTTTTTTGGTTCTCTGACAATAGACCCAACTGCCAATAGCCGCTGGCAAGGTCCACCATGAAGAGATTTGAGTCAGAAAATGGTCCAGAGCATCATAAATTTGTAGAATTGTATAGCTATCCTTCTTTGTGAAGCTAATTATCTCTGACTATATACCACTAATGTGACCACATTATTCAACTTTATGTGTAATAGTGGGGATAACTATGGACTCTGGGATAACACAGTGAGCCAGCATACATAAATGAATTAACTTAATATTCATGTATTTCTCCTCTATCTTTAACTTCCTATATATGGCTTTTATTTCTTTGGGGTTGAGTCTCTTCATCAATACTATTTGTCCAGTTCTTCATGTGAATATAGTCAACATTTAATATAAAAACATCTTGATAATTTTCAATTAATTTATGCACTTTCTCAAGTTCATCCTAATCTAATTTATCAGATATTTGGACTTAAAGTATGGAGCATATCTATATTATTGGTGTGCAGGCCAAATTCAGGTTGTTTACAATAAAATATTTTTTGCTGATTTCATCAATAGGAATTAATTGACCCTTCCTGGTGTCTTGATGTCTCTTGATTATGATATCTTAATTTAATCAGTATACAAGTAGTAACTCATTTGGCCATTGATAAGCTGGGTTGAGTACTCATACTAAAACTTTTGGTTAAATTCTATTGACTCCATCAATGCTAGTAATATCTAGGAAGAAGTTCATGGGTATTGTCAGGATTCTCACTGGGTTAGGTGAAAGCCTTGTCCAGGGGAATGGTCAATACCTTCATTTGAGGGGCACAAATCATAAATGGCCCAATAAGTTCGAGAATTGGGGTTATAATCTATATTATCAGCTGGTATATTGAATTTGGGGTTTTACTTGAATTACTCCAAATTCAGGAAACATTTACATCCCATTTTCTAAGTCATGTGAAGCGAAGTTTCCAATGATACCAGTATCAGGACTTTTCTACAGGTCTCATGACTCTGCCCTTAAAAACTCTCTTAATTTCCTTTCATTTTATGAATTATAAATAGTGCTTGATTACTCTAAATATAATACTTTTTTATGCCTATTACTAATAAAATTCATTATTGTAAAGTTTATATTTAAGAAAACAAGTCATAAGGTTACCCATAAAAGTGAACTTCAAAGGACCCCCTTCAGATGGATGTGCCACCAGAGCTTCTCCCCTGGTGGCTCAACAAAATGGTGATCCTGCCAGGGAGCTTCCGAGTCACCTCAAGAACTTATATGTTCAGAAAAAGGTAACAATTTAAAAGCAGCATGTAGCTTCCAAAAACTCTCAAACCTAAGGTCTGATGATGTGAAAGAAATTTCAAGTCTCAAGTTTGACTGTGTCAATGGCTATCAGGGCTTACTAAACACAGTTCATTACTTGCTTATTGAGCTTACCTATAACCTAAAAAAGAAAACCAAAGGAAAGAAGATCTTGAACAGCTTTATGGGCTTCAATAGAAATTAACTTAATTTGATTGAAGACCATGCTAAGAGAGTGGCTACTCGAATTTTGAACAGAGCTTTCACTAAATCTCTCAACCTCCATAAGTTAAATCTTATTATGAGTTAGCTATAAATGTAGTTATAGAAATGTTTAAAAAGACCATACCAAGTCGGACCAATACCAGGTCAAAGAACCAAGAAAGGTCCCCCTCAAATAAATTTATAGAAAATATAACAACATTAAAGTCAAAAGAGGAACCTCTCAGAAAACTAGAACTGTATATTAAAAAATAAGTTCAAAGCTTTCAAACCCTGAACCATAATCTAAAGGAACTAAAAGGGGTACGACCAAAGAGGGAAATAAATATATCTTTTATTCTGAGGATCCAGATGTAGACCATCAAGCTCAAATTAATTTTTTAAAAATCTTAACTTATATTGTGAGTATTTTGGTAATGACGATGACCTATGCTATGCACTAGATCCTCCTTACTGTCTTCAGCAATCAAAAAAATCTATTCTTCAATTCATTCTAAAGGAGAATTAACTGCATCAAATTCTGTTTCCAATCAAAATTCCCAAATCAAAGCTCTTTTTCCTAACATTCTTTTTATAGGTGACCCACAAAATGGTTCAACTGATGAGGCTAATGAAACTCTAATTTCTGCGAGTCCACTTGACCCATTTGAATCAGGAATGAGCTTAAGCTGCTCAAGACCAAATAAGGTTTTGCAAGTGGATGTCAAAGAATTATATTCACCTGATTCAAAAATAGATATTGATTATGTGTAATCAAATGATAACCTTTATTTAGGTGACCAGTACCCAATTCTTTACAATGATGTCATTTTCCACTCTAATTTAGTGAAATAAGAACAAGTTTTATTGACTGTTTGGAGTCAAAAGTGCTGAACATAACTTTGGACAAGCATCAACTGAGCAATTGGACCAATCAAGCTGGGCCAACAAGTTGAGAACTAACTTCCAAATTCGATAAAGGTAACAAACCTTAAGAATTTTATGGAAGCCTCAAGAACATTTGGTGTGACAATGTACCAAAAGCAACAGACAAAATACCTTGAAATTACCTTTGTGAAATTGGTGACAAACTCGATGATTCCCTTCTGGAAAATCTAACGCTTGTTGACTTTAACGGCTCCCCTCCAAAAATCAGGCCAGAGATTACTAAAATAAAGTATCAAGAATACCTAATTCAGCTCTCAGATTGGGATAGTGCCAATCCTGACAAAAATGAGGGCCCCAACAAAGTGAAGCTCAAGGAGCCAGCTGAAGTTACCTCCAGTACTAATGCCAACCATGTCGAGTAAGAGTCAATGCATGCCAGCCATGAACGTGTTACACCCAAGAATGTCTTCAAGAACAAAAGTTGCGCTTCCCAAACAAGTGGCTTGCCTAGGCAAGTCCGAATGATGATCAAGAGTGATGGCATGTCAAGCAGCAACCGCGGTGAGGTTGTAGAAGTAATCAAGTACATCAATTGCACCAAAGTGCCCATCATCTGCATTTGTAATGACTGCATGTCCCTAAGGTCCGATTGCTGGCCGCCCACTTTATCAATCTGAAATTCCAAAGGTAATGATAGCCTCATTGAGGCCTAGGTTTGAGATGTACACTAAAAGGGAGGGCCTCTCACTCTCAAATAATATCATTGAAAAGCTCTTCAAGATGTCACACAGCAATATTCGCCAGGAAATCAACCTGTTATCCATGTGGCGCCTGTCAAACGCAACTATGAGCTACATTGAGGGGAAAACTTATGCAACTCAGCTCCAAAAGAACATCATCTTGGATTCCTTCAAGATTGTTGAGAAATACTGGAAAGCCGCAGCTCATGGGAACCACACCCTGGCCACCATATCAAGTTCTATTTCCATGGCTTTCAAATTGCGCTGCTTATGGTTAAGGAGAACTACGTGCGGTGCCACCCTCACAAGCTTGTTGGCCTTGCGGACCCCACCCAGACTGCAATCCACCTCCTGGAGCTGATTAACGAAGCTACTGATTGCTTCTCGCAGGCTGACACTGACTTCTCCATAAAGGAGTTTGATTTCATTATCTACCTGAGCTTCTCTGAGAATGAGTCCTAACACTTCAAGGTCATTGAGTGCCAATCCAAGGCCTACCTCTACTTCCACAACTCCTGCACCAGCATAACTGACCTGGTCCACATCAGGCATGAGGCTCCATACCCCCCAAACTTGAGTCCTCCATTTACCTTAACCCTCAGGCCACAAATTGCTCCCCTAAGAAAAGGCTTGGGGGCTTAGTTGGGATTCTCCCTGGGTTAGGTGAAAGCCTTGTCCAGGGGAATGGTCAATACCTTCATTTGAGGGGCACAAATCATAAATGGCCCAATGAGTTTGAGAATGGGGTTTGAATCTATATTATCAGCTGGTATATTGAATTTGGGGTTTTACTTGAATTACTCCAAATTCAGGAAATAATTACATCCCATTTTCTAAGTCATGTGAAGTGGAGCTTCCTCTAATTTCAGTATTGGGACTTTCCTACAGGTCCCATGACTCTATCTTTAAAATCCCTCTTTATTTCAATTCATTAGTAAGCATTATAAATAGTGCTTGATTACTCTAAAAAATAATGTTTTCATGCCTTTTACTTATAGAATTCTTAATTTTAAAGTTTTTATTTAAAAGTAAAACAAGTCATAAGGTTACCCATGAAGGTAAACTTTGAAGCACCCCCTTTAAATGAATGTGCCACTAGTACTTCTCCCCTGGTGCTCCAACAGGTATCTTTGGGGTTATGTTGGTAGAAACCACTCTTTGTTCCACTGGTTTAATTTTTTAACTCCTTGGCAGCATAAAATGGTATGCCATCTGCTGCATTGACTGAGTCAGTCATTTTTTGTAATCTTCCAGAAGTTGACATTAAATATCAGTAGAAACAGGGTACTCACACAAACATAGTATCCTTCTTGCTGGAGTCTAAATTATCCAGCACAATGGGAACTTCAAATTTGAGGAGTGATAAATGATTTCATTTAGTTTAATGACTCCTTCATATATACTCATAAACTGAGTCCCAATAAGTATATCATACTAGTTATTGTTAGGGAAACTTTAAGAGCTGAGAAAACACATTTGCTAACTTGATTTGCAGAAAAATAATATGACTTCTCGCCTTGGTACTCATTGGACAGACAGTGTTAAACTCTTGAGTGTACTTGAGGTTTGGGGCAAGTTTGATCTTCTTGGCGAGACAAAAAGAAACTTCATTGATATGGCAACCTGAGCTGATGGCTGAAACAGTTTCAGCTTAGCTACCATGGTTGATAGTTCATGGCCAATCAGGTGCAGCCAACTTGCAAACTCCAGTGGCTGAGCCGGCATTAGCCAAGTCAAATCCTTTTGAGTGTCTCGATTGGATTGAAGAAAAGATGACTGGTCATATAATGTTAAACTGGATTTCGCATTGGAGGAGTTTTTCATCAATCCTCACAAATTGCGCCTCTGCCGTTTTTGTCCTAAAAATGGTTATCCCATTTATAAAAATATAAATAAAATGGCAGTTGAAGCCACTGCAGCTCCTGCCAACACCCTCGTCAACCAACACCATGGGCCAATGGAACCCCTTATTGAGGGTATTCCCATCCCAATTTTCCCTCATGATTTTGAGGAGGATGCAAATTTGAAAATGATGAGCTTTCTTTTGGGGAAAGCTGCGCTTGCATTGATGCAGCAAAAACCTCTATTTTTGAACCCAATTATGCTGAAACCCACTGGCGCATCAAGTATTTCCTTATGTGCCAGCTCTCATCACTTTCGCTGAGCATCAACTTTCTCAGTACGTTGAGGCAATGAACACCGTTGGCCTAATAAAAGAAGAAAACCCACAAATATACCTCATTATGTCCCATGTCGCTGATGCTCCCACCCCAATGCTGTCCGCCATGGTCCACCAGCTAAAGCAGGCGCCAGACAAAAGTCTTCAAAGCTTCCTCCCCTACTGATATGGCTTCCTAAGCTGTTAGCTGAGGTGCCATATTGAATTTTTTTTTCTGGTAATCCCTTTATTTGGCCCTTTTGCAAATAAAGGTGCGTGGCAACTCCCCCTTTTAGGTTGGGTACCACAAGTGCTAAAAAAAAGAAATTTCATTGATTGGTGATCAGTATATATAAGATAAACTTTACCTCGTTATTCTAATTAACCACTTCTATTTTAAAATGGTTCTATAGCAACTCATATCTTCTCAATCATTACACCTTGACTCAGGTTTGGATTTTCAAAAACCTGAGTCTAATCTTTAAAAAAAATTTAGATTATGGTCAAGTTTGGGCGCTGGGATATGCCACTCCCAAGCTATTCTTTAGGCTCGCAAGAGCTCAAAGAATGGTGCAAAAGAAGTTCCCCAGAAGGGTTAAATTAAAGGTTAAGCCCACATAATTATAACTTTATTTGGAATTCTTCCTATGGAGTTCCACCCTGAGCTGGATTACTCACGTGGCTCTGAGGCCATCTTTAACTTATCTTATGGCAGGTTATGGAGAATAATTATCAGGATCTGCTCAAGAGCGGCTTTTTTATTTGATAATAAATAAATTAAGGTTGATTTTAGAGTCTGCTACCTCACTTAACTATTTCATCTTTTTATCGCTCTGGGTTTTTTAATTCAGATGTTTAATTGGTTAGTTGCATGGGGCAATAACTTTTACCTTGAGAGTCCAACCTCGCGCTGGACATTCTCTTGGCATCAAAATTGATGTCAAACTGAAAACAAAATGGCAATCTGGAACTGGGAGTTTTTTTACCGTTACATAATTCTAAACCAAAATTGCATTATGCACGCCACTGATCCCCAGTTCAGATGAACTCTGGGGTTGCGTTAGGCCCTGGTTGTCAAGTAACCAGCACTAGTGAGAGCCATTGACTTTAGCTAACACTGTAACTGAGGTGATTGTGAGCGCAAAAATCCCAAGGGCCTACCACATACCAAGGATTTGGTTGGTACTGAGAGGACCTGTCCCAGAAGGGCTCCCTCACTAACGGACAGTCCACCCAGAAAGAGGATGGCTGTCCGGCCACTATGGACTGTGCACCCCTCCCACACTTTAGTTGGAAAAGCGCCTTCCTGTTCATGATGGGAAGACCATCACCAACTGGAGCGTGGGAGGGGGTCACACCATAGCCAAGCACTGGGCATGCATCCTCATCCTAGATGGGCTGATTCCGGCAGCCCAGTTCTGATTTTCCCTTGCCATTTGTCTTTCCCTGTTAGGGGCCCAGATTTTCACTGGGCTAATTTTCCTGGGTCTTGAGGTAAAACTGTCCCAGGAAGCCCTCATGGTGGCAGCCTCCTGCTGTGGGCCCCTCTTTGTGGAGGGGCCTTTCCCTAGCGGGGGTAAAGTAACAATTGAGATTTTCTTGATTATTACATCATGGCTTAGTTTTTAGATTTTCCATATCCTGAGTTGAATTGTTTAAAAAATTTTGGGTTTTGGTCAAGTTTGGGCGCTGGGTTGTGCTCACCTGAGCTATTCTTTAGGCTCACAAGAGCTTAAAGACTGGTGTAGGAGAGGCTCCCAGAAAAGGCGACCTTAATGGTCAATCCTGCGCAAATCTGAACTTTGTTCAGCATTCTTCCATGGAGTTTCCACCCTGAGCTGTGTTACTTCTGTGGCTCTGAGGCCACCCTTACTTTTTCTTATGGTGGATCTTGACGTCTAATTATTATTACCTGCTCAAGAGCGGCGTTTTTATTTAGTAATAAATAAAATGAGGTTAATTCTAAGGTTTTCTAACTTGCTTAACTATTTCATCTTTTTTCTCACTATGAGCTTCCCTAATTCAGATGTTTAATTGTCAAACTTCGCACTGGACATTCTCTTTGTATCAAAAATTGATGCTGAACTGAAGGTAAGATGGCGATCAGGAACTGGGAGTTTTCTGACTATCACAGGCTCCTCCAAATTTTGGTAGGAGGGTAAAACCTCTTTAAGGGTAAAAGTTTCATTGAGCAATTAGGAAGTCTTGGGGTATTTAGCAACCTATTTTAGACTGAGCACACTCAAGATGGGCTATATAAACAAGTCAAGGTATTGAGCAGCTTCACGGGATGTATCAGTTATTCTTGGGCACTTGATAACTTTACTGAGGTAAGTTTTTTCTGAGACCTGAGTGTCATTGATATTACAGCATTCAAGCAATCTGAATGACAATCTTAGAAGAGGTACCACAATATTGTAATCTGTGCCCTTTAAACCCCCTTCAACCTCATTGCTAGAATTGTTTTAGATGCACGCAATATGAGCAATTGACGATGTTTTGATTTTAAGTTTTTAGGCTGGTTGGCTTTAGAAGTATATGACCCTAAGTTGACCACACTTTTCTCTTCTCAGCAAGAGCAGGGTTCTTTTTAGTACACTTATTTTCAGTGTGATTAAATTTAAATAGTTACACTTGTGCTTCTCCACCTTATTAGGTTTTTTTCATCCACGGTATGCACTCTATATTTGTGGAAGACCTTTTTGGAGGTTTCTGGCTTGTATATATTAACCACATTGAGCAGTGCATCTTTAATCTATAATAAAGAATTGAAGTTTTGTTTGACTGATGTGATGTGCATGGCTAGGTCAAGAATACTATGTAAACCAGCAACAAAGGTGACTACAGCATTATCCAGTGTAAGCATCTTTGAGGTCATCAGCGTTTGAGCCTCAATTTTAAAACAATGTAGAACACAGCTAGAGTTTAAATTCATAGTAAAGCAATCCTCATAAAAGCCTGTCTCTTTATACTTATTAAAATTACCTGGAACTGACTTCTTTGATAAGCGCCTTCTTGACTTCAAGTATTCATGTCGACCATGTGGGGTACCATAACCTCCTAAGCCATAAGCTTAAATAAGTCAAGATATGCTTAATCTTTTGATGATCTGCTGCACCTTCCATCTTGAGTTCATAAATGTAGAGGAAAGATAGGATAATACCTTATCAAGGGGTAAGCTTTCCATTGAAAGTAGGTTAGAAGATACTAGCTTCCAATCCTGTGACACTATGTACTCCATGAGCTTCTGATTAAACTATTTTGGTACGAGTGTTAATATGCTAAACTTTCAAGTAGATCAGCAAACTTATGATTTCATTTTTTTAGTACTAGATGGTCCCAAACTTATGATTTCATATTGTTAAGATGTTGCTCTATTTCTTTAAGAGTAAGTCTTGGTGCAACATCCAGCAGATAGATATGTCTTTCAAGAACAACTTTATAATTCTATAGGTTCTTTCATGGATGTCAAAATCTTGAATTTGTTGAAATGTGGATGAATGGTAAGTTGTAAGAGTTTGTTCTCATCTCTAACAGTCCAATGCTCCGATCAAAGTCCTCCTTCATCTGATTGTATTCAGTGCTTTGAGGAGGCTTGTCAATATTGTCTTTCAGCTCTTCTTTGGGAGTAAGTAGCATTTCTTAGCTTCAATGAGGTGATATTAGATCTGGTTATTGTATTCCTGACTAGGTGATTTGCTCCATATTTCGCTCTCTAATTTGTCAAGTTGCTTGACAATTTAATGATTAGACACCTGAATTGCATGGGATATCAGATACTACTTAACACAGGAAACTTAAGAAATAAGGTTTTGGAATACTGGATGAGCCTCTGAGGTTTGATGGGCTTCATGCTCATCAATTTGTTGCATGGCTTTCTCTAGTCAGGACTTGAGGAACTTTTTCAGAATTTTAGCTCAAACTGTTGATTTGATTTTCTGATGATGGTATTTTTATCTGAACTGAGGGTTTGGACATAATACTGTCAGGGATAATCCCCAGATGAAATAATCAAGACCTTTTGATGTTGGGGTCCAAACCCAATCATGAAAATCAAGTGCTACAATATAACTTAGTAAACTAATGCCGCAGAAACCACAAAGAGCAAATCAGTATATATCTTGGCTCTGAGGTGCTTACCGGATTAATCTCAAAGTCAATCCTCAAATTAATTATATATCTGAATCTCCAAATAAACTTGTTTACTTTTTTGTTTGCTTAAATAATATGGTATTCATCAATCAAGGAGTCTTCCCCTTAACTGTATGTCTAAGATGCTTTAATAAATTAGAATACTCATGCTTGGGTCTTTAGAAGACCTACCCTCATTCAAGGACAGTTGTATTAAATCCTTTTATCCAGATAAAACTGGTACCTTCTTCCAGGTCCTTCCTGAGTCCCCAGAGATTATGATTACCATGAAGGCGGACTACGCCATTTGGTTTATAACCTTGAAAGCTCCATGAAAGGGTTAGAACACCAAATTTATGCCATTAAGCAGCAACAATCTGAATTACACTAAATACCCTATAACATAAAGAGCAAAATTAAGCAATTGATTCTTACCTATGCCACTAAAAGCTGCATTACATTCCATCCATGAGCGTGTTAACTCGGTTGGCGGCGGAAAACGAGTTAAGTCAACAACTAGATGCCAACCATTATAAAAATCCCTCCCTGAAGCCAGCTCTCCTCAGTTTTTAAGAAGCATGACCTGTGTCTATACGTGTCATCTGCCCCTTACCCCTCCGGATAACTTGTTTAAGCCTTCCTTAAAGGACGATTATAATCCTGAGGAAGGAAGATATTCTCCTTCTTGTAATCATATGAGCGTGCCATGGTGGAGGCTACTGATTACTAATGTCTTGAACATTTAAACAGTTGCCTCAACCAAGTGGTGCAAGAAATAATGGTACCTCATTTAATGACCAGTTGCACCTAAAATGGATCAAATATTTCCTAATTCCGTGAATTTAAGATGAGGTAACGCTTTCTAATTTAAAAAATAAAGTCACAAGGAACAATAAAGGTGAATTAATTAATGAGTTTGCTCTCCAGTTCTATCTTAAGGACCAAACACTAATCACAGAAATCAGCTCACTTTGGGCTATGTCATTACAGCTGCGTTATCAGCATTTAAGGCTATTCCCAATATTCAGCTATACTTTAAGGACGTTAAATATAACTTGATCTCAATCCTACACTTTAAAGAAGCCCTTATGAAGATCCCGTCTAAACACCATAGACTTCTGACCCTTTCCAACCTGCCCTAGAGTTTGATCCCAGTCCTTGCGGTGATCCTTCCGGAATAATTACTTTGGGGAAAGCTGCATTTACAGTAAGCCTTCAACCAAATCATCAATCGCTGCTATCAAATCACTCAGAATAAGTCAGCAAAATATCAGTCAACTTAGGGTAAGAGGCTCCCTCTGCTGACGAACCCCACATGCCTCCTCTTATTAGTCCCATGCTTAATTCTTATGGATGTTTTGTATTAGCTTCCCGCTGAAGTTGAAGTTCTAATTTCCATGCAAAACAATAAACGCTTATAAAATTCTAAATTTAATATTGGATAATTAACGCAGCAAACTGTTACTTTCAGCTCTGCTTGCAAAAGTTAGGCCTTAACTGATCAAACCTTTAAGCAAAGAGATACCTCAAGTTTGGCTCAGACAAAAATCCTAGCTAACCTCACTTCAAATACCTTTTGATTGTCTCGCGGCTGTTATTTCCCAATTTGGATCTATGGTGGTATGAGTGAATGTAGTCTTTCATAAAGTTAAAGTGTTGGATATAACTGATATTAGATCCCTGGTTAACGTTATATCCTCCCAACTCATATATAAAATAAAAGTGGCTCCTGAATTGGTCCACTAGGTTGAATATGGGACGGCGGGAGCTCAAACTATTAAGGCTGTTGGAGCATTCTCTGCCTTACCTCTCTGATTTAGTAAGCTTTTGGTTACCACCCCTACAATTGCTATAAAAAAATATTTATGAATTATTCATTGGAGTCCAACTAATTCAAGAATTCAACAGTATAATTAAATTTTAAATTATTTTGGGGTAGGACGACCAGGGGAAGGACACTTCCAATAAGTAAACTAACAAATTGAACATCAGCAAGAGGAGGGCACCCCAGAGAAGCAAACGCTATCTCCTGTTGCCAGCGGGAACGCCAAGAAATGGAAGGGGGGTTACATGTGTAGGGGCTTGCACCACTATTGAGAACATGTAGGAAGGGGTCTGAAGTGATGAAATAAACTGGAAACCGGGATGATAACAACTTTCAACGATGGGATGGTAGGTACCCAAACATCCAAGCTTAAAAGTGGTCCAAAAGGTGCGACTGAAACCAGCGTATAGCTTCCTGTAGGGTGGGAGTAGAGCCTGAGATAGCATCTAAGACAACCGTGTGAATAGTCCACATAGCGATTGCAACCACTAAGGCATGGAGGGAAGGTGGTATAGGGGAAACCAAGGACAAGGCGAAGATGTCCTTAGATAGGCTGAAGAGCTGTGCCTGATCTTGGCGAAAGAGACGCTGAAACTCACACCATATCGCTTTTGAGGGAGGGCATTCTTCCAGGCGGTGAACCAAAGTTCCAGACTGGCCACACATGACACAAGATGATTGCAAAGCATTAAAGCGCTCTGCAGTATGGTACACCCATCTCAAGCAGCGCCACACATGGGAACGTATATGCTGCTGCAGAAGAGGGTGATAGGTGTACTTCCAAATGGCTTTCTGGGTACCGAAGGAGTAGGGGATGTCCAACATGTCCAGGTAGTCCACCCTAGCTATGAGAGGGGACCTCATGGGTATCACTCCGTTCAGAATAGTTTTGCTCTTGTACTTCCTGGGTGAACCAAGGAGTATGGTGCCCCCTCTTGGCGGTGTTTCCACTAATGAGAAATCTCCAATCAGTGCTCCTCATGAAGAAAAGAAATCATTGAAGTGGGGTGACGTCCCATGTGGGCCCGCAGCAGAAGGGTGTGTGGCAAGACACTTTAACAGATAATGGGGGTGGGTAGGATTGCTGAGGCCCATGGCGTGGGAGAAGTTGGAGTGGGACGCACGTGACCAGTGCTGGGCTGAGACCGTTGGGTTGGTGACTGCAGCGATCCAGGTGACAAGTATTTGGCGGCGTGGACCTCATAGTTGAGCAGGCCCATGCCACCACTATGTCGAGGGCCAAGCATGACATCAGGCGCACTGGCGGTGGGCGGCCTAACCAAAGCCACCCTTGCAGAAGGGCATATAATGAATTGGAGAGATAAGGGGGAAAGCGATGGCGTGTGCCCCAAACCAAACTTTAGAAAGGAGCATAGATTTGGATAGCACTACCCTGCCTGTAAGGGAGGTCTGGCAGGCTTTGAGGGAAGCTATGCGCTTCATAAAGTTGACTAGGATATGATGCTCCATCACCATTGAGGCGTACCCTCCCGCCTCCAGCCACACCCCCAAATGGCTGACTGAGCCAGCGTTGGGGCTTGATACAAAGGTAAGCACAAGCGGGGCAGTGTAGGGTGGGCAGGGCAAGCGATCATATGAGCAAGTTGTTGAAGCAGGTAGAAAACGGGGCGCTGGGTACCAGCGGGCTTGGTACCGACCAAGGAGAACAATTTCGGTTTTGGAGGCGTCAAGTGCAGCATTACTTACCCTAGAGTAAACCTGGATAGTAGCTTCAAGCGCGTGTGCATCATGATTACTAGACACCCCAACCACGCAATCATCAGCAAATGCCAACATCTTGACTGGTGCTTGTCCTTGCACATGGTCACCAGTAAGGATGGCATTTACATTGCGAAGAAGTGGGTCAAGGCTGAAGTTATACAAGAGTGGGTTTAGAGGGCCCCCTTGGCGTAGGCCCCTTTGAGGGTGAACTATATGTGAGGAATCCAGGGCCACGCACAGCCATTGTGGCAGAATCCGTGAGCAAAATCACTCATTTAATAAAGCAATAGGTGAGTTGGAACTTGTGGAGTCAGGATCTGAGGTGATCCCAGTTAACTCTATCATAGGCCTTCTTCTGGTCTAGAAAAACAAGTGCTCCAGAAGCCAAGGATTGAAAGAGGTTGGCTACGGTGTGTATGTTGTCCCAAATAGACTGTTTGGGAATAAAGCTAAATTGCTCAGGGGAAATGAGAGCAGAGGCAAAACCCCTAGGCACTTTGCAATGATTTAAGTAAAAAGTTTAGCATCTGTTAGTAAGTGATATGGGGCGCCAGTTGGCTAAGTCCAGCTTATCCCCTTTCTTGTATAATGTTATCTTGTAGGCCTCTTGTCCTCCAAGGAGGAGGCGCGTTTTCATTAGGCATTGATTCATAGAGGCAAGCAGCAAGGAGGAAAATATTTGAAATATTTCTTATAGAACTCATAAAGAATCCCATCTGGACCTGGGCATTTCCTGTTCAGTGCACCACAAACAGAAGACCAGAGTTCATCTCAAGAAATTAAATTCATCAACTCTGGACAACGGGTAATGATGCAGATATGTGCACTTTCGATATAATTGTCCACTTCAGCCAGCTTAACTGAATCTGAGCGATACAATTTGGAGTAATAATTTTGTACTTTGATTGCCACTTCAGCCAGAGTATCTGCAACGGAGTGGTCTGGCCTCCGCACCTGTGTGCAGGCCAAGCTCTGGCGTGGTGCAAAGAATTTTGAAAAAGTAAGTTGAGCACTTGTCAACTGCTGTTATATGCTTTGCATTATACTAAACACAAACCTGAGGCTTGTGTTGTCTTACCAGTGCATTGAGGCGAGCGGACACTTCTTCCCACTTATGACCCCAAGCTGGGCTGTATCCTGCTTCTGGGACATTAGCTTCCAGGTGGTCCACTTCTGCCAGCGTGCACAAAATACTGCCGAGGCAGGCCAAGAGTGACTGATGAGTTGTGGCATGCCTGGCGGATGGTGTTTGCTTTGAAGGTTAACCAGGTGGAAAGTGGGTCTGCAAATAATGGTGTGGTAAATTCCAGAGCTGAGGTCTCAGTGTCCACTCACAAGTAAAACCTGGGCAACATGATCTCAGCTGGGTGGAGTTTTCACCACTTCGACGCCTGTGCCACTGGATGTGACAAAGAGAAGGAAACTGATACCATCCCATGGTCAGATAAATCGAGTTTCGTCATTATAAAGTGTATACCCTGAGATAAAATTATAATGGTGTGAGAATAAGGTCAATGCGGGACATAGAACTCAGCTGGCCGTTGTGTACATGTTGACGAGACATGTGTGGGAGTAGCGGTATATGAGGTGGCAGAGTATCAAACAACCCCAAAGTGGCTTTTAGAACACAAAGTTATATGTGCCCCTGTGGGGGTGTAGGCGATGAGGGCCAGCAGTCAGTGGCTGGGTTGGTTCAGCAGTTCATGTTGCCAACAACAAATGGGTCAGGGGGAAGTGGGAGAGAATTAATGGCTGAGAAGAATTCCCAACAAGCCCATGCACAGGTTGGGGCATAAATGTTTATAACAGCGTGCACTTCATCATCCAATGAAAAGGATACAATAAGGACACGGCCATTGAGGTATGATGTTGATAAAATAAATTTAAAATTATAGGTCACTCAAACAAGCACCCCACAGTGTGGTGACCAAAAGGAAAGGGAAGGGAGGATCATGGTTGCCCATGTGTCTTCTGCACCGCGCGGACAGTGGGTTTTCTGAATGGCCATGATGTCCATGGATAAATTATTTTTTTATAAAACTCAGTTTCCTAGCCTTAGACAGCGAGGTATTGAGTCCAGCGATGTTTAACGTCCCTATAGTAAAGGTTCCCCCATCACACTTTGGGTGCAAGGGGAAGGGCACCCGTGCCCTTCAGCCTTCTCTTTTTCAGCATGTTGCTGTATGGCAGCACGGGTATTCTGTGCAATGGACTATGCCTCATTATGGGTAGCCTTCGTGGTGGGGTTGATATTGGCTTTTGCCTTCTGTTTATTTCCCCCTTAGATATTTTTGTTTTTTGTGTGGTATGCACTTGTGGTCCACCATTTCCTGTTGATAAAATTTTGGAAGGTAGATTGGTGGGCAACTTGGTTTCAATTGAGGATTTTTGGCATTGGGTGTATGAATCTGACTCACCCATCTGATCATCAGCTTGGGTTTCAAAATCTGATTGGTGGAGGGATTCGCGAGCTGCTTCTGCAGCAAATCGTTTGATGTCCTCATGGAGCTGGGCAGGTGGGATCACAGACTCAGACATGGCCGCTGCCTTAGCTGCCACTCTGCGGGCCTGCTTGGCCTTCTTACGCTCCTGCAGGGACACCAGTTTTACTTGAATGTAGCACCCAGGAGCGCCCCATGGAAAGCTGCGTTGCTATCTACCGCTGGTTCGTAGTGGGCGTCTGCACCGCACATTGCAGCTGGAATGATTTTGGTTTGAATAATGCCCTCCTTGGCGAAGCAGGTATGGGCCTTGTGGCCAAAAGCATGACAGAAGGTGCAGAAAGGAGGCGCACTATCCATGGTGACCTGTAATGGGTGGTATTCTTGCCCATCAATTTCCACAAAAGCGGTATGAGGGATTTGGGTCAAATCTTCTGCTACCCCCATTAACATGGTTAGAACAGCAATTGCTTTTCCCATGCAGAGGTTTGACATAAGTGTAAAGTGCTGTATCTCAAAGGTTTGGATTTCCCCATATTTGGTGATCCCAGCTTTCAGGTGGTGCTCCAGCATGGTGCGCTTAATCGTTGTAAGTAGGAAGTCAAAAGTAATAGAAAATTTGGTTGGATTTAGTCCAGCGAGTACACTTCATGTCAACTACCCATTGACCATCTGGGAGGTCCACCACCACCCACACTTTTGCGGCTTTGTCCACAGCACTTTTGTTTTAAAACCCAATATCCAGCCAATTGTGAGGCATGGATTGTGGTGATACATACACTGCGTTTGAGAAATGTGTGTGTAAATCTCCACAAAACTTCTCCCAAAGCGCCATTTGTTGTATATCCAGGAAGACTCACACCCCATTCTCCACTGATGACAGTGGTTGTAAGTGCAGCATATTGATGAACTGGTTGCAGTGCG
The DNA here is from genome assembly GCA_022478985.1 of Massospora cicadina. Lineage (NCBI taxonomy): Eukaryota > Fungi > Entomophthoromycota > Entomophthoromycetes > Entomophthorales > Entomophthoraceae > Massospora > Massospora cicadina. Next base: position 137,665 of record JAKSZP010006723.1, read on the forward strand.
CTTGCCAGGCCAATAGATCTGGGGAAATGCTAACCGCTAAAATTTTACTACTAATTTTAGCTAGGCCGCCAGTTTTTCTGGGGAGTTTACAAAACTTGGTTGGTGTGGGGCCTATACCTGTGATTTAGCTTTGCTCGCCCAACTGTTACCTGACATTATATACACTAATCTCCTCAATGAGATTATCAAACTTACCTAGATTGAATTAAATATGTTGAAAAAGTGTTTGTAATGAGAGAGAAAAGTTTTTCAACTGTATGTTTAATCATAAAGAAAAATGCATATCACTTCTTGGATATTGAGTATCCGTGATAATCAAACTACTGGTCAAAAATAAGGGGCTCTGAAAAGTGTACCTACTTGATAAAATATCCTACCCTCATCTGCTGAGTAAAGTATCAAAACCTGGTGCCTAAAACTAAATTGCTTCCTGAGGCTGTAGATGCTGAGGACGGTATACCTCTTTATTCCTCACATCTCTTTGGCATACCACCCAGTTCTCAAGCTATTGTAGATACCCAAATTAAATCCCCATTTCCCTAATCAGAATTTAGAGTTATATGGACACCCTAATTCCTCTATTAAAAAGGCGCTGACTTATCCTGGAATTTAAACCCTGCATATGGAAAGTCACTAATTTATTATTAGAAATTTAAGTAATCAGACTCTCCAAGTCTATCAGCACTCAATAAAAGCCTATAGAAAACTTTTTCACTTAAAGATATTGCCAATGTAAGCAGTTTTCGGCTCTCTAAATGACTTAAGGTTTGATCTTCTAGCAACTATAACTATGGTTTATTATAAGATTGGGGACCGCCTCATCCTTGATGAGCTCCAGGATGTGAAAGTCCTCCTTAAAGAGTATTTGAATATCTTCTTAAAGGGACTTGGAGATTACATAAAACGTTTAGGGTAATCCAGCAATTGGAAATGAAGGATCAATCTCCCTTAATGCTTGAGCTTACAAAAAGTCTAAAATAGAAGAGGCTCAAGTAGCCAATGATATAAAAAAGATTTTAGAGGTTGGTCTGTTGGTACCTTTCAAAAGCTTAGATTTCTCTGCTGCTATTGATTCACAAAAAGGATGGATGACATCAAAACTGTCATGGACTACCGATGACTAAATCTTATCACTCAAAAAGGTTGTGATTCCTACCTTGTATAGATGACTCTTTACATTTTATGTCAGGAGAAAAGTATTTTTTGGCAATGGATCTTGTCAACAGCTACTGACAGATTTATATATCCCCTGAGGATCGCGAAAAATGTGCCCTTATTTCAAGAGAAGGGCTGTGTAACCTACCCAAGTGCACTATAGGTCTTGCAACGCCTCTGCTACTTTTCAACAAGTAATGAATAGGTATTTAGGAAATTTATCACGATCTTGTTTGTTAGTATCTTCTGACTACATAACTGTTTTTCACAAATGTTTATTGACCATATAGCTCAACTTAGAGAGGTTTTCCAGATAATAAGGAAAACCTCACTAAAATTAATTCCCTCCAAATGTTCTTTTTCTCAAGGTGAAATGGATTTCTTGGGACATAGAATAAGTAAGTAAGGAATATCCCCCAATGGACAATAAAGTTACAGACGTTTCCAAAATGTCATCACCTAATTCCATTAGAGATGTACAAGTCTAATTAGAAATGGTTAAATAATATTTACAATCTATTACTCACTTTATAAATACATCTGAACCCTTATTTTATCTGTTAAAAAAGGGATCCCTTTTCAGTGGGAAGAAGAGCAGCAGCAGTCCTTTCAGTTACTGTGTGAAGATCTTATGCACTCCCCTGTACTCATACATCCTTATTTTGGTAAGCTATTGTATATTATTTACTGAAGCCAGCACATAGCTATAGTAGCTATATTATCCCAGAATAATGAAAATCTATTATACTATCCCATCGCATATTATAATAAGACATCTTTAAAGCTGAAAGCAATTATAGTGTTACTAAACAGGAGTGTCAGCAGTACTAATGACCATTGAAATTTTTCTAACCCTATTTATATGGGGCTTACTTAAATATAATTACTGACCATACCTCGTTGTGGTGGTCCAAAAGATGAAGGATCCTGATGGGAGGTTGGTCATTGGGCTTTAGCTTTAAAACAATAATTTCTTCAATTTCCATCATCCAGGGCCAAACACAGAACGCTGATTTTTCTGTTAAGGTTACCTATTTTAGCTTTGACAAACCCTGAAGAAGATCGGCTATATAATCTCTTAATACTACCTCAACTATGGAAATGATGAGTCTCTCATGGTCAAAAAGAAGTTAGGAAAAAGATTTGCAAACATCTAAATCTTAAATGGTAACTTTTACAAACTAGTATCACAACATTAGTTGCCCTATATCTGACCCTCTGCTTGCACAGATGTTGAATTATAAGGCCATCTGTAAGTTAGCCATGGAGGAGTTCATAAGACCCAACAATGGCTCAAAACCCAATGCTATTGGGAAGGGATGCTCCTCTCAATCCATAATGTTCTTAAGCCTTTCTGAGTATGTAAAAGTCAAGTTGGCCCTACTCCTCGCCCCAACATCCATTGGTTCCTCTGAATAAACCCTTTAATACAGTGAATATTGATACACTGTGGGCCCACTACCCCAAGCCTCTAACGGACATCAATTCATAATATTGGATGTTGATCATTTATCAAAATGGATTATAGCTATATCCCTACCCTCAGTTTTGACAAAAGCTACCGTCACATTCTATATAATTGTATTATTACCCAACATAGTGTCCTATCATAATCCTCTCTGTAATGGTCAAAATTTCTGATCCTTGTTGATACAAGAATTAATTGAGGTATGGGGACTGCTCAAGTGTTTTCCACCCCTTATCATTCAGCAGCCAATGAGATGGTTAAGCGAGTAAATGCTACCCTACCCTCCACTATTCAAAAAATGGCCTCCACTGACCCTCTACATTGGTCTCAATACTTACCAGCGCTATTCCTGCTTAATAAATTAACCATCATTAGATTATAAAGGTGTCACCCTTCTGAGACTAATATTTAAGAAATCTCCAATTGCCTTCCAAAATTCAGTTGATGTTAGACCAAGCCTCTCCTGAATCCCCTGGAGCTACTAAGAGTTTTTATAGCCAATGAAATTATTCAGCTTCAGGTGTTGGCTAAAGAAAAGTTAGCTGCTACCACTTTAGAGAGACAATAAGTTTGATGAGAAACACGACCCTCTACATACCTTCCAGTTGGAGACTTTTCCTCTTTTACCACTACCGTCCAAGTGGATGAGACAATAAATGGGCTCCAATTAGTTAAATCCCTATAAAGCTACTTATAAGAGGTGAAATGAGTACTAAATTGTAAGCTTGCCCGAGAAACTGTGATAAATTGAGCACAAAGTTGATTTTTGCAACCATTTACGTTCCTACGCCAGGTTCTAGAAGGGGTCTTTTCAGGATTTCAACTTGAACAAAAGATCTTAGCAAAGCTGATTAAGGGAGTAAACCTGACCTAAAAGTTTTATAAAAGGTGTTAAGGATAATCCCCATATGAAACCTATTGAAACCTTTTGATGTCTGGTTTAAACTCAATCTTAATTATCAAATGATCTAATTTAAACATAGTAAACTAATGAAGCAAAAGTTCCAAAGAGCGAAACAGTATAGATCTTAGCTCTGAGGTGTTTGGCAAATAACCCCAAAATTTAAATCTCAAATATACTAAATATCAAAATTGCCAATAAGCTAGGTTACTTTCCTGCTTTCTTAAATAATCTATTACTCATCCATTGTTTAGTCTACCCCTTAACTGTATATTTAAGGCAGTTAAATAAAATAAAACTCTCATTCTTGGGTCTTCAGAAGTACTACCCTCATATAAGGATAGTAGGATTAAATCTCCCATCCTGCAATCTTAGTAAGTTTTTTCTCAATATGATGTCTAGTAATATAATGCGCCGCTATTTCAACTTATGATTCTTCATCTTTCCAGAGAAGCTCTTGGGTAAAGTTTATCAAGTAGTTTTTGGGTCCTTACATTAGACTCCACGATATCCTTTTTATTAGGTCCTAGCTTTCTCCACATACTTGTTGACTCCATAATCAATGGTTTCTTTTATTTATAAGGTTGAATTATGAAGGAATGATTTTATTCAATCTGATGGCGTATTACCCTATACTTAGTAATGCTAAATTACATACCTATTTATAGGACAATTTAATGGCCCTTTGGTATTGATGTGATGATGAAACTACTCACTATGGACTCCTAATAAGTCCACGATATGTCATAGAACTGGGTGTACAAATCACATAATGTAATGGGATAGATCATACTTGAACTTTATGTCTCTGAAAGAGCACTAGATTTGTATAAATTCATGAGATTTCTATCCATGGCGGATGTCCTTTTATAGATGGATCTTTATCCTGGGTTTAAGACCCCTCAAATTTAATCTCAAACCTTTTATTGGAAATCCATGATAGACTTTAAGATTATGGGATTACATTGGATCTTCTTTTACTCTAATTGTGACCAATGGTGGACTTTACGTTTGGTCATCTTCTTCACTATTTCCATTATACATTCAGCTAGTTACACTTTTGATAGGATTATCTTCCTTGTTGAAATCAATTTTGTACAGTTATTAAGCATTGCTAACCCACTGAAGTGAGAAACAGCCTGTAGAGCTTCCATTTTTTGTCGCTCTATGGCACTGTGCCCTAGAAGACTGACTAGTTAATACTTGTAGCAGTCTAAGACTCAATAAAAGTATTTTATACATATCTTAAGGTACCAAGTCACGCTTAGTTCCCATTGTATAGAGTATCCTTTCTATAGTAAGATTAGCAAAAGGGGGTGTGAACCATCCCACCTGCGGTTAGGTTTCAGCTATGGGCCTTAATACACGCATCCTCAGTGCATCTAGTGCTTTACCCCTGGTTTCATTTCACAGAGTTTCCTGCACTGGGTGCCCTTAGAGGCACAAAAAAACTCAAAGATAGGTGGAAGGACTTATTGAAGCCAAAGTGCACTTAAGATATATATAGAAAATGATGTAACTTTATTTTAGTATATTATGGAATTTATATGTTGCATATAACAATATAAAACTTTTAAGGAAAAAACAATTGAATTAATGAAGAGGGAAATCTATATGTGAGGCTCTTGGTCAGGTGATGCATCTAGATTTAAAAATCCCATTTTAGAATAATTTTAATAGGTAGGAAAGGTATTTTTATATAAATTAAATTGGATGAGACTTGATATTGCTAAAGCAATCAATGGACAGAGCTTGATTCTTACCCTTTTTTGAGGTACGTCTTAATTTGATACTTCATATGTCACCTATTGTAGTGGTTCCTCCATTTTGATGACACTTTGCTTTGGCTGGTCGGATATCATCTTTGGGTATTCTGGAATCCATTCAGTCAATTGTCAATTTCTCTATATATAGTTTACTGATGGTAAATATTAAACTCTCTTTTCCATGTTTAGACGTCGATTATATCATAAAATTTTGACATATTAATATCTCCTATCATGTCTGATAACTTGTATCTGAAAGCCACGTCATGTACAGAATCTTAAACCTTTAAAAATGGGGGAGGAGAGCTTCTGGAGTGGGCTTCAGCAGAGGCTCCAGACTAATATTAGGTACATTATATAAGTCTAGATGACCTGACCTCCATCTATTTCATGAGCAATTTCCACATAGAAGCAGAAAAGAGACCAAGCCCTCAATAGAGCCCCTCTCTAGGATCAGTGACCTAGCTCATGTAATAGATGAGAGGTGGGATACTTCCCTGGTTCCTCAATAACATCCCTTTATGCACTGGTTCCTCTTCTGATCTTGTAAAAATAATTAAAAATGGTGTGCAGAGAGGTATTTCAGTTAGGACCTTCCAGAAGGACCCTCAGCTTGACATCTAGTGTGACCAGGTCTTTGAAAATATCCAAGAAACTGCCTGACCCCTCCCAAATTTATATTAGTCCAAATCTTCATAATAAGTCAGATTTTGGCTATTTTAATAGTCAGATCCTGGATCAAACACGCGGATCACAAAATTTAATATATAAAATTTGCATGATTTGCAAAATTGATAGGATGGATCTTAGCAGAATTGGTTTTAGTGAATTACCCATCCAGCAAAGTTTGTTCAAGTTTTCCAGTATTTTTATTACTCCCTCACCAATCCATCAGTCAGGCATCTGAAATTTCTATGACACCATCTGAGACCTCTAGTACCTTCCTCCAACCTCTATCACAAAAAGCCTAAGGTGACGTTTAGGGCGTCCAGAAAATGGCTTAGTCATCATAAAATCCTCGCTCTTCCCCCTCCACTATATAGGCAACCACCCTCCTTATGGTAGGTTGCCGGTTTATTCTTTAGCTTTTCTCCCTCTAAATTTACTTAATAAATAGTAACTTTTGTATTATACCTTTTGTCAAAAAATCTGCATCCATACTGACTCTTTTATTTTGCTGAAATTCTCCAGAGATGCATTTTGCCATGCGCAAAGTAATTTTGGAAATTGCTGAGCAGAAGTCTCAATTTATAATTGGTTTCACTCCCCACCCTCCACGAGGTAGTGGATGATAACCTCTATGATTATTATTACAAATCCATTGTGCACATTGCGGAGGCCATTAGACACCTTGTCTTAAATTGATTTTCTCCATTTTAGGTGCAACTAACGCCATCTTGGCTGCGATCCATATTGCAATATTAATAAAATGATCCGCCCTACTTAAATATAATACTAAACAGCTGTGATCCTGAAGGGGCTGTTGCCCTCCATAAATCCTCAGCCCTAGGGTATTGCCCCAGTAAAACCCCAGCTGCCCCCCATGTTACTGATGCTCCCACCTTGATGCTGTCCACCATGATCTGCCAGCTAAAGCGGGCGCCAGACCAAAGCTTCCTCAAAGCTTTCTCCCCTTATGGTATGGCTTCCTAGGCTGTCAGCTGAGGTGCCATATATTAGGTTTTTCATTTCTAATAATCCCTTTGTTTGTCCCATTTGATAATAAAGATGCGTGGCAGCTCCCCTCTTGGGTTGGGCACCACTAGTGTTAAATAACCCCCCAGTTGCCCCTATTGCAGCTTTCTGGCTTGTTGTAGGGGCTTTTAGTATGTTGTGTCATGCTTCTGTATAATGAGCTTACAGGTTCCATCATTGGGGAGCCCAAAATAGTGGCTGATTGCAAGAGGCTTCTTCTATCACAATCAGCCAAGAGGATATGGGCTTCATTTGAATTAGCAATAATGAGAGTTTATACATTAGTTCCTAAGAACTTAAATAAAATAAGTTAACTAATAAACTCCGCTAAAAAGAAACTTTCTTTAGGAATTAAGACAGTATTATTTGAATACTGTTTAACGCAACAGTGAATTCATGATTCACTGGGAATTTCTAGGAGTGATCATTGATAATTAATTGATTCCCAATTGGTTTGTCCATCATCAAGTCCTACTTGTTAGGTCAGCTGATCTTCTTTATCTCCTGGTGGTAGTTTCAGAACATAAATTAGATTGGTATTAATTATAAGTAGGATCTCTTACATAGTCCTGGTTTAGATGTCTAACTTACTAGCTTCCAGAATAACACAGCTGATGAAGATATTGGGATCTTTATGCCACTGATGATAGAGTTGCATGAATGTGGCCCCAGAATTAAGTAAAGTAATTGAGAATAAAATATAGACTTATTAACCAAATTTATAGTGATCTAAGTAAATTCCCAAATGTGAAATACAGTCTGATAATTTGAGATCTAACCTCATTCAGGACTTATAAGACATTTGGATACCTGGGTTGGGACCATCTAGTACTAAAAAAAGACATTTGGATACCTCTAAAAGTCAAGTCCCATGTGCTCATATCTTCCAATTTTTTCTCTGGGATAAGGCTTCCACTTTGCATAAGGAAAATCCTGATAGGGCCCTCCTCAAGCCTTGTCTAAGGGGAGTTGGTTCTGGTCCCTGCGGAGAAAATTGACCAATCGATTATTAAATATTTGTGGTGTACTTTTTTGTAAATTGGCTGGTTAATCTTATTGGGTTTTTTGATGCATTTTTGCTTTGGCCTCAAAAAGTTCATCTGATAATGGTCAGTCAAGGTTTGAGCCAGCTCAGTTTGGGTCAAGAAGCCATGCTAAGTCTTCATATTGAGGAGAGCTGGAGCCATGTGGATGTCATTGGAAGAGTTTAACAGCAGCAGGTTTGACAAAAGTAATTTAGCAGCTCTGAGTTTTTGGACTCCTTAGTGCTCTCACTTTCATCACGGCAGGAAGTGAGGGCTTCTGCAGGAGGTTCCATATTAACATTGTGGTTAATCAGGTGCTTTGAGTTAAACTGGAAAGGTAGGATGGTGTTGTGATGGTAGACTATCAGTTTATCAGTGTTGGGACCGCGCAATTTACGTTTTGAGTTAGATAGGAATAGACAATAATGGCGTGCTTGAGGCGCATATAGCAGATGAGATGATCTTGGAACCAGTTAAGAGATGGCCCCAACTTGCGCCCAAGGACAAACAAGTTGTACAAAGTCATATGGCTGTCTGTTCCTCTGGAAAACAGGTGAGAGTACATGGTACGGTGGTGTGGCGCTGGGTTAAGAAAGCCAAAACCCACTACCTCTCAGAGGTTGATCATTGTCAGAAGGCCTTTGCTTTGATCCTGATCCCTAAACTGATGCATGGCGTTAGAAAAGTTGTTGACGGCGCCATAGTCAATCTTAAAATACTCTGTGGGTTTTAAGTCTTGCTTCACAGCATAGTAGATCAGTAAGTTTTCTCCAACTCTGATGTTGGGAACCAACTCAACAGCCTCAAAACTGAAGGCGGTTGTGATAGCATTGAAGAGGTGTTATATTAAAAAGTGAATATAGATGGAGTACTTGAATTTGGGAGCGTTCAGAACCTTGAGCTTAAGGATAGTCAATGTCACGGTGGTTCCCCTTGGTTTAACCCACGTGATACAGCTCATCTGAGCCAAAAACCTTGTATCAACTATGGGGACAAATCTCGCTTCAGGTGATTGCTCAGTGGGTGGTGCTTTGATCGTTGGGACATCTGTTTTCTCTTTCATGGTAGGTTCTCAGCAATGATAACAATTATTTTCTTGGCCTTAGATCGCAGGCCACTCAGATTAATTGTGGACACTGGTTTGTTGGTCCTGGCGCTACCAAAGCTGAGAGATGAACCAAGTAATTTTAATATTCTCATACGGTAATAACTGGCCCAATTCTCAGAGGAGAGCCGTTGAAATTAATGTAGACAAGCTTTATAGCAGGGAGACATTGAGCTTGGTGCTATTGCTACTTGAGCAAAGGTAAGTCCCGGGAAATTTGTCCAACGCTTATGGAATTTTAATGTACTGGTGGCAATCAGAGCTTCCATGGGTTCTTAAAGTTGCTGACATTGTTGAGTTTGAAAAACTAGCTCTTGACTTGACCAAATCTGATTGGTTTGGTAGTTCTGTCAATGCTTGTTGGCCAAGTTTAATTTTGTCAATTGACACATTTGGGTCCAAAAAGGCAATGAGCTTCGTTTCCACTTTCTACTCTGAAACAGCAGAGTGAAAAAGACATCAAAACTTGAATTTTTGCTGTCAGTTAACTAAATAAATATTATTGTTAGTATTAAAATCATTTTGTTTTTATTAAAATTTGAGCATTCTGATTAGTTTTGATCTTCTTTCTTTGACTGGAGGATGAGTTGTAGCTTAAAAAATTTCTTTTTTGGGTTTTTTAAAGCCAAAAGATGTTTGAGCATAGCTTTTTCATCATAGTAGACAGGTCCTATAATCCAATAATCATTCTGCTGAGTGATATCTTACAAGTCTTCTTCACTCCTAGTATCCCACTTCTTCTTGAAACGTAGTGCTTAATCTTTGTATTAAATATCGCCTTAAGTAATCTTTTTGCTTTATGATGCTGTCATTTTTTTCTCAATAACATCCCTTTTAGTCTCTTCAGGCGTTCCATAACAGGTCAAGCAAAAGTTTCAGCTGACTGGGAGTTTGGAAGTACATGAAAGCTTCTAGGGCGCACGCAAAGATTTTTTTGGAAAGTTGGTCCCCAAAGTTACTGTGTCTTGGCCATTTCAGAGGAGATAAGTCAGAAGATCATGATCTGGAGTGCTGATGGTAGTTGTTTCCTTTTCATTCAGGGATGAAAGTATTCCCCAAGGTGTGTCTTGGAAGCACCCCTGTAGTGAGCACCACACGTTGCGCTTCTGTCTGAAGCGCATACAGGTGCCATCATTGAGGAGCCTGACATAGTGGCCGATTGCAAGAGACTTCATATTTCACATTCAGCTAAGAGAACAGGGGCTTCATAAAGATGCAGAAATGGACAAGACTTTAATCCTTAGAATAAAATAAGAACTTAATTAAAAATAAGATAATTAATGAACTCCACTGAAAATTTACTTTATTTAAAATATGAAAGTAAAGGGGAGGAAACCCCAGTGGTAGAATATGGACCCACTACCACTGTATCCCCAGGTTTGATCCTGGTAGTAAAACTTTGCGTAGGGGACTATTATGACTGTGTTGTAGTTGCGCACCAATGCCCCAAATCAAGATATCAAATAGCAAGGCAGTCCATGGAGTTCCTAGCCTATCATATGCCACATGTGGAGGTTTTCTGGGTTTTATCCTCTTTTCCCATTTCTTTTATAGCACTAGTGATGCCCAACCCAAAAGGGGGAGCTGCCACGCATCTTTATTTGAAAATGGGCCAAACAAAGGATTATTAGAAATAAAAATTCCGAAGATGGCACCTCAGCTAACAGCCTAGGAAGCCATATCAGAAGGTGAGGAAGTTTTGAGGAAACTTTTGTCCAGCACTCGCTTTAGCTGGCAGACCATGCTGGATAGCATCAGGGTGGGAGCATCAGCGACATGGGGCGTAAGGAGGTATAGTTGTGGGTTTCTTTTCATTTATGAGGCTAATGGTTTCCATTGCCTCAACGTACTGAGCAAGTTGATTCTCAGCGAAAGTGATGAGAGCTGGCACATAATTGAAAGACTTGATGCGCCAGTGGGTTTCGGCATAATAAGAGTTAAAAGAGAAGTTTTTGCTGCATCGATGCAAGTGCAGTTGCACCAAAAGAGAGCTCCTCAATTTCATATTTTGCATCTTCCTAAAAATCATGGGGAAAATTGGGGATAGGAATACCCTCAACAAGGAACTCCATTGCCCCATGAAGTTGCTGGCAAAGTAGGTTTTGGCAGGGGCAACTGCAGCCTCAACTGCCATTTATTAATACTTTTTATAAATGGGAAACCATTTTGAGGGCAAAAATGATGGGGATGCGATTTGGAAAGATCAACAAAAAATTTCTCCAAAGTGAAATCTGGCTTGACATTGTATGGGCATTCATCCTCATCAATTCATTTGAGAGCCTATAATGGATTGGATTCAGCCAACACTGGGCCAGCTACCAGAATTAGGGGCAGTGGCAGGAACTTATTGGCCATGTGCTGTTGACCACAGCAGGCCAACTGAAACTGAGTCAGCCATTGACTCAGTAATCTGTAATTTTAGTTGAATTGTATAGATTTTTTAAAATTTGTTAAATTTTAATTGGCTGCCGCCTTGGAAGCATCATTATCATTTGCCAAGGTTGGGGGAGGGAGAATTGTGCCCCATTAGAAAATTGAGACAAACTGGCTGCTGACCCAATGCCAGAGGGAGGAGCGGCAGAAGCAGTAGAGACGGAATCCATAGGGCACTTGAACTTTGAGTGATCAAGCTTGAAGCACAAAGGGCAAATGATGTGGCTGTTCTCAATGCGCGCCCAGGATGGGTGATCATGTGTGGATCTGATCACCATACAAGGGGAATCGCAAGGCAGGTGTCAAGATGGAATGGGTGGATCATCACAAAGGTGCACGGCCCTGCCAAAACGATCCGCTTCATTTGGGACCATAAATTAAACATGGGTCTGTGCCATAAACAGCCAAACCCTCTGTGAGCTCATGGTGGAGGCTTTCAGGGGAAAGGTGGGAGGGCAACCCAGAAACTGGACACCAAAGTGGCCTCATTTAGGATCCAGGTGTAAATAGTAGGCAGAGGAATTTTCTTAAAAATTAACAGCAGCTTAGATGCTGCCATTGAATCAGCCTTAGAACAAACACTGAAGTCAAAATACCCCTTAAAGTGGCGGAAATCAAATGAAGCTGTAAGGTTTAAACACCGCCGTGGCCATCTCAATGATGGCAGCGCTTGCATATGGGAAGATTTTTCCCATATTTGACCCAGAGGCTGAAATGAAATTTGCTCCATGGGATCACCAAAGGGCTCCAGAGCACCGCCTGGATCTTGCAAGGTGGTGGTCCAAGTCCTGAGGGGGGACATAATGCCTGATAGCATTAGGGGGCTAGCAGAGCCAGCCCAGGCGCACTTTAGTGGCAGCCAAAAGACACTAGATGGCGGCGCACCACCGACCCAAGCTGGAGCAGCAGGCATCAATTGCATCAACATTGGTAAGCTTTGGCTCAATTGAGTAGTCGTTTTTTGTATTTTAAAAAACCCTAATTTGGCTTTGCTTTTTTTTCATTAAATAGGGGAAGGCCGACCAGGGGACGGACACTTCCAATAAGACATGAAGAAAACAAAACGTAGTAACAGGGGGGCACCCCAGAGGAGCAATGCTATCTTCTGTTGCCAGCGGGAACGCCACTACAGGGAGGAGGGGGAACGTGTAAAGGGGCCGGAACCACAATTGAGCATGTGTGGAGGAAGGGGTCAGAGTTGATGAACCAAATTGGGAACCAGGAGGAGACCAATTGATGGTGACGCGGTGGGAGGTATCCAAACATCCACGCTTGAAAGTGGTCCACCAAATGAGACCGGAATATGTGGACAGCTTCTGGGAGGGTGGGGGTGGAGCCTGCTATGGCATCTAAGACAATCGTGTGGATGGTCCACATGGCGATTGCAACCACCAAAGCATGGAGGGAGGATGGAAGAGGGGAGGTCATTGATAAAGCAAACATATCCCTAGACAAACTGAAGGGATGTGCCTGATCCTGGAAAAGCAGACGTTGCACCTCACGCCATATCGCTTTAGAGGTAATACACTTCTCCAGGCGGTGAAACAGCGTTCCATACTGGCCACACACAACGTAGGATGAGTGTAAAGCGTTAGAGCGCTCAGCAGTACGGTAAACCCACCTAAAGCAGCGCCACACATGGGAATGGATATGAGGCAGCAGCAGAGGGTGGTGGGCGTATTTCTAAATTGTCTTCTGGGTTTCAAGGGAATAAGAGATGTCCATCATGTCCAGGTAGTCCACCCTGGATAGGACATGGGGTCTTGTGGGTATCAAGCCATCCAGAATAGGTAGCCCCTGTACCTCCTGTGTGAACAGAGAAGAGGGGCGCCCCCTCAGGGATAGTGTGTCCACAAATATAAATTCTCCACTCAGCGCTCCACATGGAGAAAAGGATTCGTTTGAAGTGGGGTGCAGTTCCATGGGGACCTGCGGCTGAAGGGTGGGAAGCTGTATATTTCATCAAATAGTGAGGGTGCGACGGATTGGTAAGACCCAGGGCATGGGAGAAGTTGGAGCAGGCTGCGCGGGACCAGTGTTGGGTCGGGAGTGTAGGGATGGTAACAGTCACGATCCAGGTGCCCAGGATCTTTGCAGCATGGGCCTCAAAGTCGAGCAGGCCCATGCTACCACTATGGCGAGGGCCAAACATGACCTCAAGTTGCACTGGCGGTGGGCGGCCTGACCAAAGCCACCCTTGCAGAAGGGCATAAAGTGTTTTGAAGAAACCTGGGGAGAAGGCGATGGCGTGGGCCCCAAACCAAACTTTGGAAAGGAGCATAGAGTTGGCTAGTACAACCCTGCCAGTAAGGGAAGTAGGGTGTTCTCTGAGGGAGGCGATGCGCTTCATCACGTTGTCCAGAATATGGCTTTCCATCACTTTTGAGGCATACCCGCCTGCCTCCAACCACACCCCCAAATGGCGGACTGGATTTAACGGTAGGGCGCGGCACAAAAGGGAGCACAAGTGGGGCGGTGTGGGATGGGTAGGGTAAGCAAGTGCGTGTGCTAGCAGATGGGTCAGGCTGGAAACAGGGCGCTGAGGCCCAGCGGGTTCGATAATGACCAAGGAGGATGATTTCAGTTTTGGAGGCGTTTAGTGCAGCATTACTTACCTGGGAGTAAACCTGGATAAGAGCTTCAAGTGCGCATGCATCATGATTGTTAGACACCCCAACCACACAATCATCAGAAAATGCCAACATCTTGACTGGGGCTTGGTCTTGCACATGGACCCCAGTAAGGCGGGCATTTACGTTCTGAAGAAATGGGTCAAGGCTGAAGTTATACAAGAGTGGGTTTAGAGGATCCCCTTAGCGTAGGCCCCTTTGAGGGCGGACTACATCCGTGAGGAAGCCAGGGCCACGCACTGCCATTGTCGCGGATTCCATCATCAGCATCACCCAACTGATGAAACGAGGGGGTAGGCGAAATTGGTGGAGGCAGGCCCTGAGGTATTCCCAGTTTATTCTATCATAGGCCTTCTGCTGATCTAAAAATACAAGTGCCCCAGAGGCCGTGGACTGACAGGCGTTAGCCACAGAATGCACGTTATCCCAAATCGACCTTCTGGGTATGAAACCAGATTGTTCTGGGGAGTTGGTAGCAAAGGCAACAATCCCTTGATGGTTAGCCATGATTTTAGTTAAAATCTCTGTATCAGTGTTTGTTAGAGAAATGGGGCGCCAGTTGGCCAGGTCTAGCTTATCCCCTTTCTTGAAGAGCGTAATGGTGTAGGCCTCTTGCCCTCCTGGTAGGAGGTGCGTTTCCAAAAGGCTTTGGTTAAGGGAGGCAAGCAACATTGGGGAAAATAATTGAAGTACTTTTTATAGAACTCATAAGTAATGCCATCAGGGCTGGGGCATTTCCAAACGGGTGCACCGTGGATGGTGGACCAGAGTTTTTCTGGAGTAATCAAATTCATTAACTCCAGGAATTGGGAAATAGTGCATATGTGTGCACTATCAAGAAAATTCGCCATTTCGGCTGGCAGAATTGGTTTGGATTGGTACAACTTGGAGTAATACTTTTGTATCTTTATCGCCATTTTGGCCAGCTTATCCACGATGAAATTGTCTGGACTTTGCACCTGTGTTCAGGCCAAGCTCTGGCGCAGTGCAAAGAATTTTTGAAGAAAGAAAGTGGAGCATGTGTCACCCGCTGTTATGTGTTTAGCTCTGTACTAAACACAAACCCAAGGTTTGTGTTGCCGCTCAAGCGCGTTGAGGTGGGTGGCTGCTTCCACCCACTTATGGCCCCAGGCAGGGTGTAGCCCTTGGATAGGATGTTGGACTCCAGGTGGGCAAGCTCCACCAGAGCGCGCGAGATGACTGCTAAGGTGGAGCGTGAGCGTCAGGAGGAGAGGTGGTGAGCCTGGCAGATTGTGTCCACTTTGAAGGCAGACCAGGTGGAAATTGGGTCAGCAAAAAATGGTGCGATAAACTCTTATGCTGATGTCATGGATTCCATCCATGTGGAAAATCTTGGCGACGCAAGTTTGGCCACGCAAAGTTTGCACCATATTGGAGCCCAAGCTACTGGGTTGGGTAGGTGGAAGGTTATTGAGACCAGCCTGTGATCAGAGAAATCGATTAATGTCATGTGAAAATGGGAAATCTAGGTATGAAATTGCAATGGTGCGAGGATAAGGTTGATGCGGGACATGGACCTTAACTGGCCGTTGTGGACATGTGGGCGCAACATGTTTTTGAGCAGCAGAGCATGATGCGGTAGCGCGTCAAACAACCCTAAGGTGGCCTTGAGGACGCGTAGTTCTATGTGACCCAGTGGCGGGGAAGATGAGGAAGGCCAGCAGTTGGTGGATGGGTTCAACCAACAGTTTATGTCACCAACTACAAAAGGGTCAGGGGGTAATGGAAGGGATTTGACCAACAAGAAAGATTCACAACGTTCTCGTGCACAGGTTGGGGTGTAAATGTTGACAATAGCATGCACCACGTCAGCCCACTAAAATTTGACAATGAGGACTCAGCCATTAAGGAAGGATTCATATGATAAAAATTTGAAAAAAATGTTTAATTTGAATAAGCACCCCACAGTGCTTGGACCAGAAGGACAGTGAGGGGAGGAGCATGGTTTTCCATGTATCCTCAGAACTGCGTGGACAGTGGGACTCCTGGATAGCCAAGATATCCACAGGTAAAATATTTTGTAAAAACTCAGTTTCCTAGCCTGGGATGGTGAGGTCTTGAGTCCAGCAATGTTCAACGTCCCTAAAGTAAAGGCTCCCCCCATTGCACCTTAGGTGTGAGGGGAAGGGCACTCAAGCCCTTCAGCCATCTCTTGTTTATCACGGCGCTTTTTGGCGCCTCGGGTGCATGCAGCAACGTAGTCAGAAGAATGGTTAACTTTAGCAGTCAGGTTCTCGTTGGCTTTTGCCTTCGCTTTTTGTTTACCTGCTATAGAATGAGATTTTTGCGGTGCATGCATTTTTGGTGCACTAATGTTATATTTAGAATTCTTGGCAGGGAGGTTGGAGACCAAATTGGTTCCAATTGAGGCTTGGGCGCATTGGTTGGGTGAAATTGACTCACCCATCAGGACTTCATTTTGGGTGGCCCAATTGGCTTAAGCATCCCAATCTAATTGGTTGAGAGATTCCTGAGCTGCTTCCACCACGAAAGTCTCAATATCCTCCTGGCGTTGGGAGGGCGAGATAGTGGAGGCGATCTTGGCCGCCTCCTTGGCCGCCGCCTTGTGGGCCTGTTTGGCCTTCTTTTGCTCTTGAGGGGAGACAGGCTTTACTAGTAAGTAGCAGCCTTGTGCTCCCCACGGGAAGGCCTCTTTGATACTGGTGGTTGGTTCATAGTGGGTCTCCCCGTTGTTCATGGCTGCTGCGGGATGTTCTTGGAATGTGATGCCCTCCTTAGAGGGGCAGGCGTGTGCCTTGTGGCCAAACGCATCACAATTGGCGCAGATGGGAGGTGCGCTGTCCATGGTGACCCTGAAAGGGTGGGTGGCATGCCCCTCAATATTGACAAAAGTGGTGTGCGGGATTTGGGTTAGATCCTACGCTATCTCCTCAGTTAGGGTCAGGACTGTGATAGCTTTGCCAGTGCACAGGTATGGCATCAGCATAAATTGTTGCATTCTGAAGGATTGTATTTCGCCATATACAGCGAGCCCAGCCTTCAGGTGTTGTTCTAGTATGGCGCGTTTGACCGTAGTGGGAAGAAAGTTGTTAGTAAAAGAAATTTGGTTGTATTTTGTCCATCTGGTGCACTTAGTTTCACAACCCGCTGCCCGTCGAGGAGGTCTATCACAATGCACACTTTAGCAGCTTCGTCCACTGCCTCCCTGCTCTCAAAACCTAGATCCAGCCAACCGTGTGACATTGAATGAGGTGCGATGTACACCGCGTTTAAAATTAATGTGTACATCCCCACAAAACTTTTCCCATAGTGCCATTTGCTGAATATCCAGGAACACCCATACTCCATGTTCCACCAATGAGAGTGGTTGAGAGTGCGGCGTATTGATGTACTGGTTGCATCGCGCCTGCTAAGCTAAATTTCTGGGAAAATGGTAACTGCCAGTTTTTTATTTTTGTCTAATCCACCAGATTCATCAGGGCGTTTGCAAACTGTGGAAGTCGTGGGGCCTCCACCTGTGCCCTTTACCTTACTTGCCCAACTGCTCCCTGACATGGGCGCAAACTAATCTCCTTGGTGAGATTGATAAACTAAAATCAAACTTGAATCAAATTTGTTGCAAAAGTGATTGCAACGAGAGAGAAAAGTTTGCTTTGATTTAGTTATCAAATCAAAAGAGAGTCCTCCTTTCCCATTTCTTCAATCTTTTAATTTGTGCGGTAATGTCCCCAGGTCAGCCCACCTCAAAAAAATTCAAAATTTAAAATTTAAACTTAAAAATTCAGAGAAATGAGAAATTATTAAATTAAATTTAATATACAAAAGTACTTTTTATAGTAATATTGAAAGTAAAAGGGAAATATTGACTCACTAAAAATTGCAAGGAATGATTTATTGATTATTCATGAAACCCAAGTGGTTTATCAATCATTGCGTCTCACCTGTAAAGGTAAGTGAGCTTCTTGATTTCTTGGTGATAGTTTCATACCGTTAGTTAAATCTGTATTAACCTCAAATAGGAGCTCTTCCATTAGTCCAGGTTTAGAAGTCCAAATTTCCAGCTTACAAAATGAACAGCTGATGAAGATATTGGGATTTCTGGTCCCCCTGATGATGGAGTCAAATGAGTTTAGCCTTAAATTAGGTAAAATAATAGAGAATAAAAATTAAGACTTATTAACAAAGTTTTGAGTATCTCAAGTGATTTTCTGAATTTAAAATACAGCCTGATGACGTGAGATTGAGTCTTTATTAAAGACTTATTGACATTTGGATAACTTGATTGACAAGTCCTGTGTGCTTGAATTTCCTGATTTTCTCCCTGGGACTATGTTTCCACCTTGCATAGAATAATCCTGACATGTTGTTTTACAGACTAAGCTCAATTAATCCTTAGTAAATCCATCTTAATAGTCACTGGAGCAGCTGATCTTCTGACATTTTGTACCATCAATTGGGCACCGTCAAACCCCTCAAGATGAACAGTCTTCTCCAAATTAGCTGCAGCCCTGACATTGTGTGCCCAAAGAATGAAATTATATATGATGTTTGAGAGGGAGTTCCTGACGGTTGATTATACATGTAAACAATTTCAGTAAATATTCATGGAGTGAAATTCACTGTAGTAACTGATAAAACCTCCCTTTGCAGGTTGCAGAATGTGAAGGAGCTAGAAGGGCGTCTAGCTCAATATACTAACTATCACAAGCCTATGTTCTTAAAATTCAGTACTTCTCCAGCATAAAGCATCAGAAACGCCAATGGGTTGTCTCAACTGCCTAATGTGGCCTTAGCAGCCAATGCAGCTAATGTTTTATTTGGTAAAATGCTAGTCTAGGATTATGAGAATAGACTAGTGGAAGTTCAGTGCTTTTTAGAAAATTTAAGAAAGAAAATGTTGTCAAAAATGGGAATCTCATTGATAGCTTTAATGATCAATAATTTTGGACACCCTGACCAATGAAGTGAACCAATGCTATAATCAGGGCTTATAAGGTGACAGGGCATGAGGCTTTAAGTTGATGCTTGAGCTGTTTAAAAAGCACCACTATTGTAAATCATTTCACTTTGATTTTATGAAACCCTCTGCTTTTTTTAGGAATGCCAGGTGGAAAGCCCTTACCATAAAGCCACATTCTATCATAAAGATTAAAAAAATTTTCTTTCTCGTTGCAATCACTTTTGCAACCTATTCAGTTCAAGACTGAATCTAGTTTGATAATCTCACAGAGGAGATTAGTCTGCGCCCATGTCAGGGAGCTGTTAGGCAAGTAAGGTAAGAGGAGCAGGTGGAAGGCCCGCGGCCTCCAACGTTTGAAAACGCCCCAGAGAAACTGGTGGAATAGACAAAAATTTTAAAAAACCGGCGGTCACTATTTCTCCAGAGATACTCGCATGGCAAGCATGATGCAACCAGTACATCAACACGCCACACTCCCAGCCACTTTTGTTGGTGGAATTCGGAGTCCACATATTTCTGGACATCCAACAAACGGCCTTATGGGAAAAATTTTGTGAAGATGTGCACACAATTTTCCTGACCGCAGTGTACGTCGCACCTCACTCCATGTCACATGGTTGGCTGGACCTAGGTTTTGAAAGCAAAGAGGCAGCAGATGAGGCTGCAGCGGTATGTGTAGTAGTTGACCTCCCCAAAGGGCAACAGGTCATTGAAACCAAACGCACCAGATGGACAACTTCAAACCAAATTTTCCGCACGTTTGACTTTTTGCCTACTATGGTAAAACGTGACATTTTGGAACAACACCTGAATGATGGTCTCACCATATATGGCGAAATACAATCTTTCAAAATGCAATGCTTCACGCTGATGCCACACCTGTGCACTGGCAAAGCCATCGCAGTCCTGACCCCAACTGAGGAGATTGCAAAGGACCTAACCCAGATCCTGCACTCCACTTTTATTAATATTGCAGGGCATACCACCCACCCATTCTGGGTGACCATGGACAGCGCGCCCCCCATTTGCACCCACTGTGACACGTTCAGCCATAAGACACACACATGCCCCACCAAGGAGGGCGTCACATTTCTAAGAGCACCCCTCAGCAGCCATGGCCAGCGGAGAGGCGCATTACGAACCAACTGCAAGCACCAAAGAGGCTTTCCCATGGGGATCACAAGGCTGCTACCTACTGGTAAAGCCTATCTCCCTGCAAGAGCGGAAGAAGGCCAAGCAGGCCCGCAGGTCCATGGCCAAGGAAGCAGCCAAAGCCACCACCGCTATCCCATACTCACAACGCCAGGAGGACATGGAAACCTTCACAGCAGAAGCAACTTGAGAAACCATCAACCAATCAGATTGGGAAGCCCATGCTGAGCGGGCCACTCAATCTGAGGATCCGATGGGGGATTCAATCTCACCCAATCATTGCACCCAAGCTCTGGTCAAAACTGACTTGGGACCCATCCCAACTGAAAAAAAAAATTTTGCCCCATTCAATGGTGCACTGAACTCATTTGCACCACAAAAAATTCGTCCGACGTCGGGAAAACAAAAAACAAAGGCTAAAGCCAATGCAACTCTTTCCACAAAAACTAACAAAAACCCCGATAGCATTGCTGCTAACACCCATGCTACTGTGAAGGCCCGTGGGGATCTAGAGGAGGCTGGTGGGCCCGGATGCCCACCCCCTCACACCTAAGGTGTGATGGAAACCTTCACTTTAGGGACGTTGAATATCGCTTGACTCAAGGCCTCCCCATCCCAGGCTAGGAAACTGAGTTTTTACAACACAATTTACCCGTGGATATCCTGGCCATCCAGGAGTCCCACTGTCCATGAGGTTCCGAGGAAGCTTGGAAAACAATGCTCCTCCCATCCATATCCTTTAGGTTGAAGCACTGTGGGGTGCTCATTTGGAAAATTAATTTTTTCAAATTTTTATCTTCAGAAACATTCCTAAATGGCCAAGTTCTCATTGTCACTTTCTTGTGGGCTGACATAGCATACGCAATCGTCAACATTTATGCCCCAAACAGCGCACATGAGTGTCAGGAATTTTTATTGTCATTCAAATCCCTCCCGCTACCCCCAGACTCTTTCCTAGTCAGCGACATGAACTGTTGGCTAAACACACCTACGGACTGGTGGCCTTCCTCACCCCACACCCCCAGGGTCACGTAGAACTGCGCATTCTAAAGGCCACCCTCAGGTTAATGGATGCGATGCCATGACATGCCCCACTTCTCAAAAATATGATGTGTCCCCACATCCACAATGGCCAACTAAGGTCCATGACCTGCATCAACCTTATCCCAATGCTGGCGAAATTACAACCCCACATCTCCCACTTCAAAACAACAAAAATGGAATTCTCCGACCATCAACTGGTCTTGCTAACCTACCACCTACCTGTTACAGCTGCTAAGGCCCCACATTGGTGCAAAATCCGCCCCTCTGAGCTCGTGTTGCCAGGATTTTCCACGTAGGTGGAAGCGGCAACTTTGGCAAAAAAGTTTGTTGCACCATTTTGCATGGACCCCATTTCCACATGGGCAACTTTCAAAGATGACACCATCCGCCACTCTCGCCTTCTCTCCTCCAGATGCTCATGAGTCACATCGGCGGTCATTTCACGCGCTCTGGCAGAGTTGTTACACCTGGAGTCCAACATCCCAGCCACAGGATACAGCTCTGCATGGGGCTGGAAGTGGGCTGAGGCAGCCGCCCACCTCGACGCACTCAAAAGGCAATACAAACATTGGGCTTGTGTTCAGTACAGGGCCACACGCATCACAAAAGGCGACAAGTGCACCACATATTTCTTTTAAAAAAAATTTGCACCACGCCAGAGCGTGGCCTGCACACAGGTGCAAAGATCGTATGATTCCATTGCAGATATGCCAGCCAAAGTGACAATTGAAACACAAAAGTATTACTCCGAGTTGTATTAATCCAATCCAATTCAGCTGGCTGAAGTGGCAGAATTTCTCGACTGAGCCCACATCCGCACCATTTTCTGATACCCAGAAATAATGAATCAGATTACTCCGACCAAATTATGGACAGCCATTCACGGTGCACCAAACCAAAAATGCCCAGGCCCAGATGGCATTCCATATGAGTTCTACAAAAAGTATTTTCAAATATATATCCCCATTGCTGCTCGCCTCACTTAACCAAAGCCTGTTGGAAATGCGCCTCCTACCAGGAGGACATGAGGCCTTTACTGTCACACTCATCAAGAAAGGGGATAAGGTAGACTTAGCCAACTGGCGTCTCATTTCTCTAACAAACACAGACATTAAAATTTTAACAAAAATAATGGCTAACCGTTTAGGTACTGTAGCATCTGCCACCATCTCCCCAGAACAATTCAGTCTCATACCCAGAAGGTCGATTTGAGATAACGTGCAATCTGTGGCTAATGTATGTCAATCCACAGCCTCTGGGGCACTTGTATTCTTGGACCAACAAAAGGCCTATGATAGAGTAAACTGGGAATACCTCAGGGCCTGCCTCCATCAATTTCGCCTACCCCCTCGCTTCATCAACTGGGTGATGCTGCTCACAGAATCTGCAACAATGGCAGTACGAGGCCCTGGCTTCCTAATGGAAGTAGTCCGCCCTCAAAGGGGCTTGCGACAAGGGGACCCCCTTAGCCCACTCTTATACAACTTCAGCCTTGACCCACTACTGCGAAATGTGAATGCCCAACTCACCGGGTCCATGTTCCAGGCCAAGCCCCAGTCAAGATGATGGAGTTTGCAGATGATTGTGTGGTTGAGGTGTCTGATAATCAAGATGCACGCGCGCTTGAAGCTCTCATCCAAGAGTATTCCCAGGTAAGCAACACGGCACTGAACGCTTCCAAAACTGAAATCATCCTCCTTGGTCAGTTTCAGAACTACTGGACCCCAGCAATTAGTTCACAACCTGGCCCATCTGCCTGCCTACATCCTCGCCCTACTAATTCAACACACACCGCCCCGCTGGTGCTCCCCTTTGCGCCACGTCCTACCATAGGACTGGTACGCCATCTGGGCATGTGGATGGAGGCAGGCGGATAAATGTCAGCAGAGATGGAGTGCCGTATTCTGGACAAAGTGATGAAGCAAAATGCCTCTCTCAAAGCCCACCCTACTTCCCTTACTGGCAGGGTTGTTTTAGCCAACTCTATGCTCCTCTCCAAAGTCTGGTTCGGAGCCCACGCCATCCCCTTCTCCCCAAGCTTCCTTAAATCCTTGTATGCCTTGCTGCAAGGATGACTTTGGTCAGGCCGCCCTCCACTAGTACAGCTAGAGGTCATGTTTGTCCCTCATCATCATGGTGGCATGGGCCTGCTTGACTTCAAAGCCCATTCTGCCAAGATCCTGGGCACCTGGATTGCGGCCGTCACCGCCCCTACACTCCCCTCCTAACACTGGTCCCGCGCAGCCCGCTCCAACTTCTCCCACACCTTGGGCCTCAACAATCCATCGAACCCCCACTCCCTGATGAAATACCTCGCATCACACACATCGGCCACAGGTCCTCACGGGACTAAAACCCACACAAATGAATCCTACTCTCCATGCGGAGCGCTGAGTGGAGAATTTATATTGTCAGACATACAACCTGAAGAGGCCGCCCCTCTCCTCAGTTCACACAAGAGGTACAGGGGCTACCCATCCAGTATGGCGTGATCCCCATTTGGCCCCATGTCCTATCCAGGGTGGACTACCTGGACATGATGGACATCCCTTATTCCATTGAGACCCAAAAAACTATCTGGAAATACGTACACCATCTTCTGTTGCAGCCTCAAGTCCGCTCCCATGTGTGGCACTGCCTGAGGTGGGTGTATCATACAGCTGAGCGCTCTAACGCTTTACACTCATTTTGTGTCATGTGTGGCTAGTACGGAACGCTGTTCCGCCGCCTGGAGAGGTGCCCTACCTCTAAAGTGATATGGCGCGAAGTTCAACGTCTACTGGGCCAGGATCAAACGCATCCCTTCAGTCTGTCAAGAGATATGTTTGCTATATCAATGGCCCCCTCTCTTCCACCCTCCCTCCATGCTTTGGTGGTTGTAATCGCCATGTGGACCATCCACACGATTGTCTTAGATGCCATCGCAGGCTCCACCCCCACCCTCCCAGAAGCTGTCCACAGATTCCGGTCTCATTTGGTGGACCACTTTCAAGCATGGATGTTTGGATACCTCCCACCGCGTCGCAGACAGCTGGTCTCCTCCTGGTTCCCATTCTGGTTCATCAAATCAGACCCCTTCCTCCACACGTGCTCAATAGTGGCTACGACCCCTACACACGTTCCCTCCCCCTCCCCATAAGTGGCGTTCCCACTTGCAACAAGAGATAGCATCGCTTCTCTGGGGTGCCTTCCCTGGTACTAAGTTTTGTCTCTTCTGAGTCATATTCAGAAGTGCCCATTCCATGGTCAGCCTTCCCCACAATAAATTTAATCATAAAGATTAAACCCAATTTTACCTGGCACGCCATTTCTATTGACGTTATGGGACTCTGGAAAACTTTATGGTCAAAATATATAATTTTTGTTTTCAATCACCTCACCAATTAGTGGAGGCCAAAGTGGTCAGGACTTAGGGGCCATGACTATGGCTAAGTTTTTCCTAGAAGATATCATTTATCAGCATAGATGCCTCCAATTTCCTTTAACGGATAATAGGACTGATTTTATATCCTAAATTATTGCTAAGCATAATGATCCGATGGTATATGATGGGTATTGTCTACATCCTATCACCCTGAGACCAACCGCACTTTGGAATAAGTAAATGATACTCTCATTAATATTTTATTAGAGATAATCATTGTGAATTTGTCCAGCTGGAACCTTTTATTCCCTTCCTCTGTTTTTGCATATATTATCTCTCATCACTTAACCACAGAGCACTCCCTGATTACCCTAATAATTTGAGAAGCAACTAGAGCTTCCTAGAATTTTAAAGTATTTGGTTTTTCAATAGTATATGAGCACCATCAAGTATTTAGAAACGCTGATGCAGACATTAGATTGCTACAAAGCAATGTATATTTATTATGCTGGTTTGTAAAGCAAGGTCAGAAGAATGCAATAACAAAGACTGGCACCCTTTACCCCACTTTGCTGTTTCAAATTGGTTTCTTAATAGTTTTTTTTTGCTCAACATCACTTTTGAGTAACTTTGAAAAGAAACAGCCAATTATCCACCACTGCCTCACCGCATCATTTTCCCAATTTATGTCCTCAGATCCACCACCTGCTAGAGTTTACTGCCAAGCAGGCAAACGCGTGCAGACTGGCTCGTCCAGTCTGCCAAATACATCTGGCTGCTATATCCCTCCAAAAGACATAGCACTCCACCTTTCATGAGTCCACCTAACCCGCCCCCATCCCTTAGCCCTAGCTTGATCCACTATCCATTTTGCCTCCATGTCGCGTATGTACATCTCATCCCATATGCTGACAAAGAAATAATTGAGCTGGCAACTGCCACCTTTTCACCAGCAGGATTTATAGACATTCGCCCTTACAAGGGTTATCTGATATAGGCTTTCCCACCAAAGAGGATGCGGCTGCTGCATCAGCTACGCCCTTACTATACAAAAACACCCCCTTTACCACCACTCAAACACGTCTCCTAGATGATACCACGCTTTTGATGACCTTTGCAAACCTCTCCTCACACCTTCCCCTTCAAACACTTTATGAGGAGTTGATGTCAGGGCTGGAACATATGGAAAAGACCCCATCCTCCAATTCATTGTCCTAAGTGGTGCTGAGCGCCTCACGGCACCTTGGTCAATGGCCCCCATACCCCCACCAGGTGAACATGGCCTAGCACATCCCACCGCGTGCCTATATCCCATCTACATCCATCCAATTTTTGGGATCACATCAACAACAGCTTTTCAGTTTGCTCCCTCTGCCATGAATTGGACCATACCAAAAAGGCATGACAATACAATTTAAACCCTGCGAAAATTGCTAACATTACCCATGAGGCCACACCAACAGCATTTGAGTGGAGGATTTTTGCTGCCCTCACCCCCCCAGGTTGTGCGCTTGATGAATCAGCAGCAAAATCTAACAACCCAAATCCAAGCCAGCCAATTTACACCAAATCAACTATTTGGAGCAGGTCTGGACCCATATTCAATCCAAAATTTATCCCGCCCCAAAACTTACCCAACTACAGCCACCTATCGCCTAATCATTCCAAGTCAACCAAAATCTATGGAACTTATTGGATGAAGTGACCAAATCTGGTGAAATTGTCCTACCACCAGATAAGCCAATTGATCTAGAACCTTACCTAAATTCATACTTTGATGCCTCAGCTCCGCCCAACCAATATGTCCCCAAAACTGATTCTTGTCATGGTTGGATGACATTATAGTAGGAACTGATGCTAGAGATAAGGTTGGGCGACAGGAGGCCCAGAAGGTGAAACTTCAGGCTCTCCCTGACCTGAAGCACACCTTAGATCAACGCAGGGTGCAAGCCAAGCATGCCCAGGTTGATTTTAATGGGGTTCAAAACGCCCAGCCTCTAATCTCGGCCCAGGCACTAAAACGAACGATTTATGTTGTAAACAATGATAGTTCAATTCAGTTTATTGGAGAGCAAGGGTTCGAGTCCCACTCAAGTTATGAAATTTTGAGCTTGGGTAAAATATGACTTCAATCAATTACTTGAGTGAAGGCACTTTTGGTGTATTTTACTAAAATGGATGGAAGCATCTGTTTATTTGGAGCGTCAAGGCTTGGGCGCACTTCTGCAGAATTTTAATTTCCCCAGTCCACTTTAAATATGTTTTTGTGACCAACATTCCTTGTTGGTCGACTTTTCTTAAATAAAACCCCCGTTATTTTACGCTTTTTTATCAATGGTTCCTTGGGAAAACTTGGTGGTGGACCTCTTTGGGGAGGTCTCCAACCATGTGGGCCACTACCTTATCTCGCAATTTACCAAAATCCCAGGGGCTCCTGTGGGCCGCCCAGGTCCCCTCCAGATCGAGGCACCCAAGCCCCCTGACGCCAAGCTACACCTGATTATGGACGCCCCTCTGAGGTCCACTCAAGCGGTGATGTTCCTTACTTACCTGGTATTATATGTTGCTCTTTACATCCTTGCCTGGGGTACCCTTTGCTCTGGCACCGTTTGAGGTGCCTTCCTACCCATTCTCCTAACAGCTAGTTCCCTAGCAATGTGGGTTTGCATCCCACATCACCTTGCTGGGAACGAGAGAGTTACAGACACTCTCTTGACATTAGTCAACCAACCTTTTTATTATATGTGCATAAGAATTATCCATGTGGGACTTTCATTATTAGTAAATTGGGTGCGCTGGCCATTTGTCACTGCCACGATGGTGCTCACCACAGTTTTCTCATTTGGTTTTGTATTGGTGCATCTTGGCGTTATTCTTGCAACTACCAATTGGGAAGTGCCCACCCTTCCTGCTTGTACCTGGTGGTCTCAGACTTTTCACAATCCTAATATCGTGATTCCCCGCCTTTCTCCCAAGATTTACTCAGAAATTCATCAGGCCTTAGCTTCCCTTGAGCCAAAACCCGCGTTAGGAAAAAACAATTTGTCTAGTTCATGTCCGCTTTTGCAAGGAGTGGATCTGTTGTCCCAGTTGTCTCCCAAGGCGGGTGACTGGGTTTTTGCGGTACTCCACACACAGCCGCTCTTGTGGCGGGCAATAGGGGGTTTGGAACAGGTCTTGGAGCAGAATTGACCTGATGAAGCATCCCTCCATTCCTTCTTCGAATTCTTTTCTCTGCATCAAGCAGGTCATCCGATGAAAGTATACTTGAGTGAATTCTGCGAAAAAGCCCAGGCTTTGCCATTAACCAACAAAGTTAAAACGTCGTTTCTCCATTCAACCTTGGACATATCAATGCAAAACTCCCCGATTTGGCAGTCGCCTCCTTCCAAATTTGATCATCTTGTTGAAACCCTTTGGGGTAGTTTCTCCACCCCAACCTGGAAGGGGCCAGGTAATTTGGCCATCATCAGATCAAATCATATAAATATGGAAGCTGAAAAGTTGCGCGCGCCTCTGGAAATGA